>UZAF01016180.1:48645-81502 GCA_900617895.1 Haemonchus placei
AAATAACATATCGCACGTATACCATCTCTCACACGTGTTACCGTTACCCATCCCGAATGGAGTTGTAGTAACGGGACCTAAGCGGTTACCGAAAATTCAAACCAAGTCCTTCTTCGTAGAGCTCGCCATACAACTCGATTCAACAATCACACAACTGACAAGAAAAGTAGTTGATTTCAAATGCGATGTGATCGCAACCGCTTTCAGTTGCTGCTACAACTGCTACAAAGGCACGATAGCCACAATAAAATGTACAGCAAACGTACCACGCGCAACCGCGCAAGCCTCATGCGGTAATCAACAATTCGTGCTGACATGCACACGGACACCGACAGAAAACCAAGTACGACTGTTTTTCAACAAAGCGCGCGTAAACGAACAATGTCGCGTGCAATGTGGAGAGCAAATAACGATTTTGGAACTCAAGGGAACTCTCAACTCCATCAACGGTATGGAACCGTTTTGGAAGTACTTAAAATTATGGAATCAACCGGCAGATTCGGTTTACAGCTCATTGGCTACAGACTGGGAATTCCCAGATGTAGCTCACTTTCTTGACGTTTACAGAAGCTTCTACCTCTATACCGTAATCGTTCTCATGAGCATTCCCATTGCCGCCATTATCATTGCTGCATATCTCTGCGCAACCAAAACAGCTGCGAAACGGACAGCTTCGACGAGTTCAACAGTCACATTCTTCATCCCTTCGGTAGCCGGAGCGTGTGCTCTTCTTCATCTTTTCAAGAAAGTTTTCAAAATCCTCTTCCATCTACCCTTCCGTATTTTGTTCTCCCTGCTTGTCAGAAAGTATAGTCGGCAATAACTCAACAGTGAATTGACGTTCTATTTTTCCCCCTTACTCCGCTTCTTCACGTAAAATCGTTTCTTTGAAAATACTAGTATATAGTATAATTTGATCACAGATTAACTTGACCTCACTACTATAAATTGCTCGTACCACAACTATCACAAAGGGAGATTTTCAACTTCTTCTCATCAAACAACGATCTTTTCAGAGATGAGTCAAGAAAACCGTGAGCAGCCCATGGAAGAAGGTCAAGAGGAGATACCGGTGGAACCAGTTCAAGATGAAGTTCAAGTTCAAGAGATCAACGTCAAAATTAACCCACCGCAACCTCAACAACAAGAAGAGCCTCGCCACCCTCCCATAGAGGAGCTGCAGCCCTTTGACGAACCACGCGGACCATCGCAGACCGAGGAACTATCCATGGTGCACAGGAAAATCAATAGAGTTCTCGGAAGGACAGATGAACTGTCGATAACCGCGAACCGCGTTAACAGCACTTTCGTAAGTACCCTATTTCTCAATCAATTGTCTCAATTAATTCAATTCTTTTAACACCACAATTTATTCAAGTTTATATTCAGGCTGAAGTACTCCCACATATTTGGCACCCCCCCCCCTTTTTTTTCGTCGCTTAGGAATTCAATACAGAGCGGCAACGTGTCAACTTCAAGTCAACCTTTAAAGAAAAGTTCTTTCGCTCTATTTAGACAAAAAAAACCTAATTTAAGAAGTCGGCACGACCGAAGAATAGGCCTAAAAGCGGACATTCTCCGAAGGGATCCCTGAAAAGTCGACGAGCTGCTCGACGTGGAGAGGTAGTGCCTCACTTGTAAAAACAAAATGAACGGGGAAACCCTGCCAGTGGGGCGATGATATCAATCTTATAACTTTCACTTTAAACACTCCTCAACGTGGTCGACCAAAGGATCTTCGTAATCAAAACTGCGCTCGACCGCACCCTGGGTTGGAGCAAGTGTACGAACGGCAGAAGGGCCTCATGCAAGAACTCCAGGACCACATGGAAGTGCTAAAGGAGGTCCGGGAGCTGGCAACCCCAACGCCACCCCCGCGCTCGCCCCGGCCAGAACCGAGCTACCAGGTGGAAGGCCTACCACTCCAGCAGCTACGATGTGCATTATGTGATGATGATCATCACACTAGTGATTGTTCGCGTTTTCGCACCCTTTCCGACCGAAGACGTCGGATCTTCGAGCGGAACAGGTGCGTACGCTGCCTTCTTGAGGCTAACCACCTCGCGACTTCTTGCCCTGAATCTAGTTGTTGTTTTTACTGTAGAAATGCCAACAGAAGCGACAACCATCATAGTGGATTTTGCCCATATAAATTTCAATGGTAACTCTTGCTCTTCAATTTTCCAATATTTTCAATTCCTCAAATTTCTTCTTCAATTAATCAAGTTCTCAATTTTTTCGATTCTCAATTTTCAATATATCTCCTTCAAGTCTCATTCTCAATTTTTCAATCTCTCCTTCAAGTCTCACTTCTTCAATTGTATCCTTCTCAATTCAATCTTCAAATCTCAATCTCTCATTTTTCTTCAATAGTCAAGGTTTCAATTTCAATTGTGTTTGTGTTCGCAACTCAACTACTTCTTCAAATTTCAATTCAAATTTATTTGTAATTTTTTCGATTGCACTTTGATGCACCTTTTGTATTTGTTTGGTCGATTATGGTGTTATGCCTCCCAACTTTGTTGATTATAAAACTTTTGAAAAGAGGCAAATAAATAATTTTAGCTACGGGTAGACAATGCAGTCAAAGTCAAAATCATTCTCATAACCTACAGGAAATAAGGTATTACCAACATGGCCTTACTCTACCACGATACCACAACACCAACATAGATAGAAGACCGCAATAGCGAAATAACATGAAGGTGATCACATAACCACTAGTATACTCGAATTGTTCTTGATATATAGATACGATTGCATTGACATGGTAATTCATTACTATTTTTTAACATTAGTGTTTGTACTTGTATCATGAACGGGTATCTTGTTAAGCAGAATTTACGAACTATTCTAATCGTATGTGATTTTGTAATGTCATTTCAATCCGAAGCCTTTCCAAAAGTAATTTGTCAATCAGACTTCACCTTCGAAAAAACAAAAAAAAAACGGGGAGGAAACCACGTCGCATATTGCGTAATTTCTTTACGCTTGGCCGGGAGTGTCATGAACTCCGTTCATGATGATCCTTCTAGTGCCCCGCCCCGCACCTCTAGGGGGTACTTAAGCAACCCGTAGGCGATAGCGGGGCCCTGACGGGGAGTGCGGCTTTCATGGACGCTCTGCCGGAGCAATCGTCGTTTGCGTGATGCGACCGTACATCGATTCAAGCCGCCACCTCTTGTCGACATTCCAAAGGCTGGCAGTGGGGAGAACCATGATGCCAGCCTCGTGGAGGATGGGCGGAAGTCTCTCGCGAGTGGGGACCCGTTTGGGAAAGATCTTCAGGTGAATCCCTCAATATGTCAATAATCAATATATCAAGGAAAGTCCCTCAATCACTTCAAAGCTGTTGAATAATCGTGTATCCTTTAGTGTTTGTAGAGTCGAAGCTCATAATAAATATGATTATTGTATGTGTGTCATGTTCGGCCAATCATGAGACTCCTGGAACCACCTTATTCCACATCTGAGGAGTGATGCCCTCAGAACAGCCATAGTCAGGAGTGAGAATTGTCCCATCTTTGCTTTCAATGAATTCTATGCCTTCCTTCCGCTCAATTCTGTTGATATATATATGTATATATATATATATATATATAAGAACAGACTAATCTTTTTAGGTGAATATATCTCTCGATTTTCTCGCTGAATTTGTCGGAAGTGCTTTTGTAGCAAATCCAGTCTTCTCCATGTCAGAAGTAGAATCCTTCCCTGTATGCTTTTTCTTCGGACTTATATTACTGCCTAAAGCAATTAGAAATGTGAATGAAAGTTGCTGGCGTCTTCTTCTAGAAATGAAGAGATCCACGCAATAATTTAGAAAAAGGTTCATACATCTCATTCACTGATTATAAAAATGAACAATCGATATTACTCAAATACGAATACTACTCTACCAGCAAGCACATTACTAAAATCCCAGAATAGTGCTTACTGCTTCTCGAACCTTCTGACGAAGAGTGAAGAGAGCCCTGATTGTATTTAAAGGAGAGGCAGTACGAAATTGTTTGATAATCCCGGCTCCGTTACAAATAACAAATCTGGGTATGGTAACTCTAATAAACATATTCGCATTCTTAGTTAACCAGTGGCTATCAGTCATTTGTGAGAAATTGCGAGGTGCCCATGAAAACCACGAAAGAACGTTCCCTCTTCAGATCCGGAAAGTTCAAATCACCAATCAAAAGACAAGGAGTGTTGCAGAATGATTAGTCGCTAACACACTCCATCAGGTGCCACCAGAATACTGATGCGAATTTTGAGCAAAAGATGAATTCCAACTGACAGAACTATCAAAACTATTGGCAACCCGAGAACATGCGAGTGATCTCATTCAGAATCGATCAAAGATGGAAAAATCACCGCAGATCCTCTATGATATATTTCACTTCCGCACAATAACGATTGGTGTATTCTATTCAATATTCCGAATATTGAGAATATTGACTTTCGAAACCACTCCATTTGCTTCGAGTCGTTCGAGGTCCTTTCTTACGGCTGAAACAGCTGCGTATGGCACCAGTCGTTGGCAACGGAAAACTGGTTTCGACCCTCATTCAAGCGGAGAGTGGCTTGTGAGACTTTGCTCAGTCCGAGGATGCTACTGAAGACTTCTGGACAGACCCTTATAGCTCTTTTGCAGCTATGCACTTATAGTGCTTGAAAAGTTTTTGCACACGTTGGCTGTTAAAATCCATTCCGAGCATAGTAGTTTGAGCTTGTACGGCCTACGTCGAGCGTTCCTTAAGCAGAGAAGCTCTAAGTGCAATTTCGCTCACTTATGAACTAATTCGATCTCCTGAACCGCTATGAGCCATGAGCGATGGTGACTGCAGGTGCGGTTTGCCCACCGGTTTCCACGACGTCGACTTGTAGGTGATTATGTAGGCGACGTTGGAGAGTAAATAATGATGCTATGAGTTCAGCCACAACAAATCATCACCTTCGC
Organism: Haemonchus placei; assembly: GCA_900617895.1. Lineage (NCBI taxonomy): Eukaryota > Metazoa > Nematoda > Chromadorea > Rhabditida > Trichostrongylidae > Haemonchus > Haemonchus placei. The sequence goes on from UZAF01016180.1 coordinate 53,597, forward strand.
TTCGATCAATATCCACCCATTCTATCCAGCGCTACTGAATAGGATGGGTGGATCTTTCATTGAACCGCTATCCTCCTTTGAACGCTTTAGCGCTTCCCTCGGATTGGAAGCAAAGCGGTCAAACGGAAGACTATTACGGAGCTGGGGTGAGCTATTGGTCACATCCAAGAGGGCGTGATCGGCTGAGTTGAATTCACAGAAAGCATTTCAATCCTTCAGAGTTTGCAGTTTTATATGATGTTTTTCGTTCCAAACATAGTTAAAATAAGAGTATAAGACCAGAATCGATCATAAAAGAGTGAAAAATTTTCCGTCCACGATGATTGTGACATATTGCCGGGTGCTGCCATGCACACGTGACACAGTGAATATGGCATCAGATCTTGCGATTGGCCTCGTGGTATGACGTTTGGAGCACGTAGCGCGGTATCGTCGTCGTGTTGAGTCACAGAGTACTTCTTTTTGGCCTACTTTGTGGCAGTCTGAGCAATTGTGTCGTCGGTATGCGAACGAAATGCCTTCCTCCACAGATCCAGCACGGAGCTGGAGGAAGGCGGCTACAATGAGCGGTCGATCGGGTTCCACTTTCGATGCGGGTTCACTGAGGTTCTCTGTTTGTAGCGTCTGGTGCCGTTTAGTAAACGAGTGCTTGACTGCATGTAAGCCAGTCGTCCCATTCTCTACCATTTCGTGTCTTGCTTCAAGTTAGTGAGGAGCCTGCATTCCCTCGAGAGGGACTGGATGGAACAAATTGGATAGGCCTCGATTGTGTCTAGTAATTCAGGCAAATGAAGGCTTTGGATTAAAGACCGGTCGTAGCTGGATTGAAGACCGCTTACGAATATTAGACACTTCATTTGATTTTCATCGTACTCTGCTGACCTGAACTTGACGATATGAGCGATTAACACGTCCTGCGTACATGATAAAATCGTCGTTGGGATCCTTGGCCTGCTTCGGGCAAGCGTAACGGCGACTGAACAACGACTGCTGCAGTCCATACAGGCTCGTGAGTATTTAGACGGCTTCTCTGAATGTAACATCGCGCTGTGTTCAAAAAAATATAATTGGAGTGCTGACCATAAGCTGTAGCATCCAGCTTCCGAAGAAGACGTCGAACTCAAGTTGAGTCGAGCCGAGCATCTGAGCGTCCACGATAGAGAAATCTTGATGCCTTAATACCACGCTTCGAAGACTAGGTCAGGGTCGGGGACACAGCCGAATTCCTCGTTTCGTCCTGCCAACACATCGAAACTTCTGCCTGGTTCCATTGCCTGTGAGGTCGACTTCGCTATCTGTTGTACCTTGAGAGCGTTTGTGAGTGCCACCAGGACTTTTGGAATTGTTGGTCCGTCATTATTTCCATAATCCTGATCGCCACTGTTACCTCTGTGAACCGATGGTAGTCTGTTGATGGACGGAGAAAACAAGAAGGTTTATTTTTTCCAGTCGAGCTGACTAGAACAAAGTGATGAGAGAGAAAAAGTAGTAACTGCAAATAACTGGGCTTATATACTATGTTTCACCTAGCATGTCATATCAACGTCCAGTAATCTCAGTAATCTGTAGATACCTAACAGTCTCTCATAAGACAGAAAATGAGAGGAATACTTTCACTTGAGTCATTTTCAAATTTCAAATTTCAAATTTTATTACGTGCAGCACACATGTAATAGATCAAAACATCTATAAGAAGGAAAAAGAAAGATAAAAATAAGCAAGTCCAAGAACACTAGGAACTACAGAATGCATGCGAATGGACAAACAAAGTGAAGAAGTTGCTACTCACGGAAGAACATGGCCTACGAAGAAGGATTTTTAATGGTTGATCCCATGATGATGACAGATATAATTTAAGAAATCTCCAGATTCGATATCAATCACGCCATGAAGAATTCTGAACACCATTAAAAGATCATCTTTCTTCGTCGGAGCTTAAGGGTGTCTAATTTAAGCACAGTGTTGGTATTGATACTTCGCAGAATGCTGCGCTATGTGAAGCAAAGTGAACGGAGAAAAACCTTCCTAGTGAAATTATTCTGAATTCTCTTAATCCGAAACACCAAGGCTTAGGAGATACCATATTCGAGCATAGGTCTAACATAAGTTTTGTATGCCAAAATGAGAAGCTGCGTATTCTTAGAGCACAGAGGTTTGAACAAAAGAAAAAAGCGTTGTTCCGCGCTATTAGTAATGCTCTTACAATGATTATCAAACGAGAGTTTGTTGTCCACATTTAACCCTAGATCTCTCACTAAATCGACCTTATTAATGACGACGCCTGACAAGAGATAATCACATCGACGTTTATTATCCCCAAGATGGAGAACTTTCGTTTTTTCCGGAGAGAGAGAGAAAGGCACCAATCCTGAGCCCATCGTGAGACAGCACGCAAAGCAAATTGCATTGCAACAGCTTTCACCATTTTGAATTTTTGAATATAATTTGATGTCATCGGCAAACATTTTACAGGTGATCCCTTCTTAAGCAATATAAGCAGGCAAGTCGTGCACGTAAACAGCAAAAGAAGAGGAGATAAAACGCCTCTCTGGGTAACACCACAGAGAGCATCCCGGACTGAAGATAGTTTACCATTAAGGATCACCTGGCAGGTGCGATTCTCGAGGGAGGCTCTTATTCAGGCAACTACCCGTGAAGGGATACCCACATGTGCAAGCTTTGAAAACAGGAGTTCATGAGAGACTCGGTCAAAGGCCTTCTGAAAATCCAGATATTCCACGTCAACACTCATTACCAAGGAGGAGTACTCTATTTACCGTAGACTTTTGATGGAGACCCATATTAATCGATAGAGTTTTGAATGCTGCTTACGGATATGGGAACTAAACTGCAACAAGGCTTTCCTAAAAAAGTTTCCCCAATGTTGAGCTCCTCATAGGCGCCTTACACAACTCCGGCATCATTTCGTTGAATGTTTCTTGAATTTAAAGTGGAACAGAATCATACGATCAAAGTGCAGATCAACTTTTCCTCGAATGTAAGCGACATAGGAACAAGGCGTTCACTCAAACAAATGTCAGAAAAGGTTTTGAGTGTCTTCTATGAAACGAGAGACACAATGCAAAAATCTCAACGGCGACAGGGAGCGAACCCGCATCTTCCGCTTATGAAGCGGGACCACTACCACGATGCCCCGGCGACGTTTGATAACAAAGCGATGAGTTCGTATTTCCAAATGACACTACTGTCGAGCAAATNCCGAGCCCCCATAACTTATTCAGAAAGTCTTTTTGCGGTTTTAATTTCCATATCCGTAAACAGCATTCAGAACTAGATCGATTAATATGGGTCTCCATCAAAAGTTCCACGATAAGTAGACTACCCTCCCTGTTTAGTATCCAGCGCAGCAGTCCATTCATTTAGTTATTACAACACTGACGTCTCGGTAGACTTGCCTTTCCTAAATCCACGTTGACAGCTAGGTAAAACACGATTGAGTACAAAGTGACGCACGATTCTCTTCTTCAGAATTTTTCCAAGGGCTCTACAAAAAAGAGAACCTATACTTATAGGTCCGAAATTGTGCGGAACATAACTAGGTGGTTTTTTCAATAAACAAACAACTAACGCAAGCTCCCACCTATTTGGGAGTTTTCCACGACAAAAGATCAAATTGAAGAGGCATTCTTCTTTATGCAGAAGAAATCTTGGAAGTAATCGTTTCAATTAAAAAAGGAAAGGAATGCCACCCGGTGTTGCCGAGGAGCACCTATGCTACTTCGAAAGAAACTCAAAAATCTCACGACGACCATACAGAGTCCTCCTTAGTTGGAAACAAGGTGCTATCCAGGGGGGGGGAGCTACAACTGGCTTAAAATGCGAATAAACGTTGGCAAAAACATCAGCAAGTAAATCTGCTCTATCGAAATCAGGAGTCACAATTGAGTCATCAGATTTAAGAAAGCCAACTCCTTCACTAGGATTGGCCCTTATGATATACTTATGCAAGGCTACCCTATTTTTTCACTCCACTACCTTTCTTCAACTGAGCAATTAAATCGAAAAAATTTCTATCGAACCTATCAGAGGCAAGTTTATAGAGAACCCAGTCATGCGTAACGTTAGGCTTGGAAGCTCTCTCATACGCTCGTATTTTGTGCAAGTAGAAACGTCTTAAATAAACTGGTATACGCTCAAGGGAGACTGGGTATTTCTTCCAAGATAAAAACATTTCCAACAGTGGAGTACAACAAAGATAAAGGTCCATACACTCCACTAACTGAATCAGAAGCATGAAGAGAGCCAAACCGAAACACAAATAGGAAATGAGGCGAATGACATCAGCATTTCTGAAATCATGTGAGTAAACCCAATAATCACTGAGAAGAGAAATATGCTATTTAAAAAAATTTACAACTGAGTCTGAGTGATCACTGGTTCTCAATGGAGGCGGCTGTTCTGGGGGGCATCACTTCCCAGATGTAGAGGCAGGGGTGTTTGGTGTCAGTATACACAATAGACAATAACCATTTATTAGACAAATCCATTACGATTATTTTCACGTTTTCAGTGACTTAAACGTCTACTAGGAAAATCTAATCTTTGATATTCTCGACTAATTTGACGACTTGATAGAAATTCTACGTTTCTTTAGAGGGGCAGTCTGCCTTGACGAGTCCGCCGGTCTCATCCTATTTCCATACACAGGCAAGTCTGGTCTAGGGTACTGTAGCGGCGGTTAGACGATGCCGCCAGCTGACTCAGCGGCTTCGCTGGCGGCCAGACGGTCACGGTTACCGACTAAGCAACGAGATCGTTCTCCTCCCGCTGAACGCCCTGCGGCGCTTAAATGCCTGGCGCAGGAGGCGGGAACAAGGGGATGACATCATGAACATAGAGTTCGTGACACTTCCCAGCCAAGAAAGGCTTAACCAAGATCACGTCATGAGTGGACCGCATCCTTACCGTGTGGGCTTAAGAGAAACTCTTATTGTTACCAGCCCTTCTCTCTATGTATACTTTTGAGCAAGATTTGAAGTTTGAAATCTGTTGACAATCTCAAATTACAAAACCACGGAAATGTGTAAAACAAGAAAATTCATGAACGTGATACATGAATGGGATACGGTCTGTTTTCCACGTGAGAATGCTTCTATGATTTCCTAGACGTCCTCGAGTCGTCGATGCTCTATGATTACCGTCCACACTCTATTCATCCGGGGATTAGCTATAATTTCTACACTGCTTTAGCTGTATTATTGTTTCTAGTAAGTGCAAACAATTAAAAAAGGTACAGTCTAATTACCGTATATCTATTTATTGTATTGCACATCTACAATCGGCCGATTAGTGAGTAGTGAAATAGTTACAAACAATCTAAAATACCATCAATTACGACTTGAAGTTAAGAATCTTGAAATGATTGAAACTTGACACTGAAGTATTGACGAAAATTCACTGAGAAAATTGATTGAAATGTTTGAGAGAATTGAGAAGCATTGAAAACTGATACATGGAAAAGTTTAGAAGAATTGAAACATCGAGAAAATTGAGAAGAATTGAAAAAAATCGATGGAATTGACTGACAATACATATCACCAAAGTTGAATATTTGAAAATTAACAAGTAGAAAAATGAAAGAAAACAAATTGACGTAATTTGAATTACATTGGAAACTTAACGCGGCAAAAGGTACTGTGGTGTTGTTGTTGATTCTCACTCTTTTTTGCCCTTCTACAATAGTAACAAAAGCTTGGGTCCGGGCAAGAAGTAGCCATATGATCGGCTCTTTTGAGGCATCGTTCACAACGATTCTCTCGAAGGCTCTCAATTTACGCTCGCCTAAGGTTTTGTAGGCCTTACAGTCGCATGCGTGATGATAGTCATCACAGAATGCGCAACGAAGGCGCTGATATTGGCCCTCCGCTCCGCTGGGGCCAGATTGTGGCGACGCGGAGGGAGGCGGCTGGGCGACGAGCCCTTGGAGAAAGTCGGCTTGTTCTCGTAATTCGTTGAGAACTGTTCGTTGTTGGTGACACACTTGCTCTAATCCATCAATTGTGCGATCAAGTATGTCCTTCATTTCGATTGTTCGTTGGTCAACGATATGTAGTAGTCCCTGGAAGAGGTATTTTTTCGACTTATAAATTTAAAAGTGGTTGTCTTGTTTTGATGTTGTATGGTTGAGGTTATACCTCGTGAGGACGCGTCTTTTTAAAAGATTCTGAATGAGTTACAATGGGATGTTGATTTTTCCTTTCTTGGCCGGATTTGCCGATTTCTTTGAAAAATTGAGATAGAAAATGCCCAAAATTAAAGTGATCGATTTTTTTGACTTAATTATTCTTGAATCTGATTTGAGAAAGAGAAGCGAATTGAACTAATTTGAATGTGATCGAAGTGGAAACTACTTACTGAAATGCTGCCAATCCTATTTTTGATGGAATTTATCTCGTCAGTCCTTCCTAGGATTCTGTTCAGCTTCCTATGCATTAACTCGATATTCTCACTCTCGTCCCTTTAAATCCTCGGCTCATCGAGTGGGCGATATTCAAGTTGACGTATTACCGGAACTGGAGCTGGTTCCACTTGAGGTGGGTTGTCGTTGACTTCGTCGTTTTCGCCCGGCTCTACTGGGCCGTCCTCTTGAGGTGGTTGAGGTTGAGCATCGTGCGGTACATCCATAGATTATCTGAAACGGCGGGGTCTTCTGTTTTATAGAGTATGAAAGGAGGTACCGCTAAATAATACAATAGACGTTGAGTTGACAGGAATTGAAAATATGATTTGAGATGAGTAAATATCTGACATCAACGGAGAAGGGACTGTCTGTTGACTGCAAATTCGGTAAAAAAGTAGCAGAGAACGCAGTGGGATGCCGATAAGAAATTAGAAAAACTTGAGAACAATTCTAAGAATAGAAAGAGCTAGAGCCAACGGAAGGCTCAGAAGTGTGAATGGAGGGGCTGTTGAGGTCGCCGTTGACATTTTTGTATTCCCTGCGCTGAGATATGCGGTGCTGATAACCGTGAAACTTCGGAACGCAACGAGGATATTGTAAATATAGAATTGCTTGCAAATTTCGAAAAAATGCTTGATGTCTGGAAAGTCCCAGTCAATATGGAAAATGTCGTTTTCTTCATTCCCCTCTGTTTCCTCTTTTTTTGTAAATTTTTGAAGTGTTCTTAACCCATTGATGTAGCTGAAGTTCCTTGAAGTTCCAAGACTGTTGTGTAGGAGCCGCACTGGACGCGGCATTGTTCTTTCACACGTGCTCTGTTGAAAAAACAATTTGATGTGGTTTTCAAGTCCTTTCTTTGACTCAGTTTAGATACTAGGTTTTTGACGATCATATCTTTTGAAACTATAAAAAGGTTAAACTCTTCCGCTCCGTTTGGGAAGTCCCACGGTTCTTCGAACTCGCGGGCTTCCTCCATTAGGCCCGTAAGGGCGTTGAGCTGCCTGGTTAACCTTTGCTTTGCATTTTCAGCACAAATTGCTGCCGTGACATCCTTGCATTGACGTCTCCTTGTCGGTGGGCTTGTGAGCAGGAGCGAATAGATGACTTCGACGACTAGAGGAGTGCTAGTGCACTGGTTGGCTAGTGCGAGATAGATACATGTTTCTGTTATCACATGGCCTTATCGGAATTAAGAACTTCTTGACATGTTGTGAATTTTCTTATGGGAAAGTCACATTTGCTGACTCCTTGAGTGCAAACTTTGAGAAACTTCGATAATCTTTCTTATGTTTTTTGGAAAGATGGAATCTCAAGTTTTATCTTGCAATAGTTTTGAGAAACTCAAGGGTGAAAAGTTTTGTTTTGGCTCCCAGAAACTGCTATCTTAAGAAAATCTCTTGAGGTCAAAATTGCATTCTTCAAGTTTTATATACATATATATATTGCGGTATTACTAAATAGGAAGGCTTGAAAAGAAAGAAACACTCGAATTTATGCGTGTTCAAGTATTTATTCAGAGAAAACTTGGATGCTACGCAGGTTGACATATTTCCTTTTTTCAATTCTATCTTTCAAACTGGTACGACTTTTCAGTCAATCAGTGGTCTTTTTTGAGAGTTGCTGTCTTCAACATGTGAAGTTGGTTGGTTTGCTTTTCTCGAGAATTCTGATGTACTATATCATGTGCTCGATATGAGTGCACGAATTTTGCCGGCTTCGAAATGAGTTTATAAGGTATACCTTACTGTTTGGCCAGACTATCGATCTGCCACCGGGTTTCTTCGAGTTTTGCTCTGGTCGTTAGTGTCTCTACTGCGGTGATATTTGTTCTAGTCTAACCTTCCAGATTCATAAGGTGAAGCTTGAAGAAGCGAGGGATAGAGAGTATTTAAAAAACGGCCACTGTGTCATGGTGCAACGTGGATGCGCCTTTTGGGCCTTAAAAGGCGTACCTTGAAGGAGTATTTCGCACTGGCGTGAGGAAATCCGTCTTTTGCTTTCGGATAGCACAAGTAGTTCTCTATTCTCATTAAGTTCCTTCCAAGTAATTAGTAACTTGAGAGTAATGCAATTAAATACCTTCGCTTATTGAGAAAATCTCCACTTGAATATGATATGGAAGGTTTTTAACCATAGCTTTACTCGTATATGTGTTGACTAGGTTGAAGGGTGATGTGCTCAGGGAATAATGTGGGAATAAGCCCTTGCTGAGACACCACGTCATTTTGGATTCGGCCGATGCACCATGTTCTGGGGGGCATCACTTCCCAGATGTAGAGGGTTAATGTTTGGTGTCAGTATACACAATAGACAATAACCATTTATTAGACAAATCCATCACGATTATTTTCACGTTTTCAGTGACTTAAACGTCCATTAGGAAAATCTAATCTTTGATATTCTTGACTAATTTGACGACTTGATAGAAATTCTACGTTTCTTGAGAGGGGCAGTCTGCCTTGATGAGTCCGCCGGTCTCAACCTACTTCCTTACACAGGCAAGTCCGGTCTAGGGTACTGTAGCGGCGGTTGGACGATGTGGCCAGCTGACTCAGCGGCTTCGCTGGCCGCCATACGGTCGCGGTGATCGGCTAAGCAACGAGATCGTTCTCCTCTCCGCCGAACGCCCTGCGGGGATGACATCATGAACATAGGGTTCATGACAGTGACTCTTCAATTCGAGAGACAAGCCCTACCTTGTTACAGGATAAGAGGTCAAGAAAGTGCTGAAGTCTGGAGGGAAAAGTTGTAAAAAGTTGTGCTTGATAGTTTAGTCCAGAATTCAGCAGCCAAAGAATCAGAAGAATAAGGTACGGGATGCCACACAATAGCTGGAAAATTGTGGCCTCCCACGAGAAGAGTAGGGAAACTAATAGTAGACAAATCGCTCGAACATTTGATTAGTCGTTTTGAATGAGTAAACGAACACTTGGGAGCTCTGTGAACCAAAATGAACCAGTGTTTTCCAGTAGTGGAATGCAAATCGATTGCAACAATTTCATAAGCATTATAAGCATTAGAAACACATTCAAAAAAACAAGGACAGGAAAAAGCTTCTTCTTCACTAGGAAGGCAACTCCTCCTCCTTTCTTCCTTAGTCTATCACACTTGATGACATCATAAATAAATGAAACGTTGCCCAACTAAGACACTAAATTATCCTTCTTCTTCAACCATGTCTCCGTGATAGCAACAACCGCACAATCGAGCTAGATAAAAGGTAAACCAAAGAATTAATACTCTTACAAAGAGATCTCGCATTAACCAAAAGACAATACATCTCATTACCTTGGTGCCGAGGTTCAATTACTGTCTAACGTAGCAACAAATTTAGCAATATTTGGACCACTCTTGTTGGGCATGGTATCAGCGGAATGTTCATTCATTGAAACATTAGACACAACCAGTACCGGAGATGAAGATGACGAGCCATCATGAAAAGAATCAAGAACAATAGGAACACGAAAGCGAGCCATCCCGGCAGCTCTCAAGGAGTGGATACGCTCTCTCAGGCTTAGTTGAAGAGGGTCTTACAATAAAAAACCTGAAAGATGAAAGTGCTTCAACAAAAAGGCTGAAGAAAATTTGTTTCTGAAAGAAAGAAGTTGGTAATACCACTTGTCGGCTTACCCATTTTATGACAACACAGGCGGACATTCGATCGAGAGTAGGTGAAAAATTTTCACACCTTTTTAACATCAAACGAGACCCTAACAATAGCGCTCGGCCAGTACATTCAACTACATTCGAGACCACAACAGACCTTAAGCGTTCTTGTTCAGAAAAACAAATCATATTGCAATTACACTGAACATTCGAAGAGAGATTATCAACAACAGAGAAAGACTGTGTAGCCAACTAGGGATCATCACCATTCTTACCTAAAGATAGTCTCCAAACTTCAATCTCTTTCCGTGACCTCTCATTCTCAAGCGTTTGCTCACGCCCTTTCTTCCAATTTCCTATTCCGCTGAATAAGATCTTCCATGGCCGTGCTTTTGTCGAGAAGATGAGTTAAAATAATCTTGCCACGGAAGTTGTTTGTCGCAGGTCAGAGACTTGACTGCATCGATGAGATCATTATTGTCCAGTGGTGAACGGGAAGGTGGTCGTCGTTCCAGAGAAGGTCCCTGAGGTTGGGGGGAGCACGAGGAGTTCCAGAATACATTAAATAAAATATAAGAGCAGATGAATCCGATAGAATTAGCAATAATAGACCTTAAGCGGTGGCTTGCTTTGAGAACAATCAAAATTTAACCGCCAGCCACAAGCAGTTTCGATTGTGAGATCAAACGAGGCGCCAGTCAATAATCGATGACCCACTACGCGACACGAGACCAACCAACAAACGAAGAAAAACTAGAAAAATAAACCTCGCCAAAAGGCAAAATTCTTCCACGAAATCGCACCCGCCACGTAGGTGCTCACACGAACCAGTGATAAAAAGAAACAGTAAAACCACTCGAACCAGGAATAGGATCAGAATGTCAGCGCATGCAGAACAACCGCGCGCAGTGACCGCAGCCTCAAACTCAAACTTGAGTAATAAAACCAGCAGATGCAGGCCGTGAAACAGGACGTTTATATGCATGAAAAGTCAATGATTTGAATTTCATGCCTAGTCACCACACCCTTATCATGATCGATTCAATGATCCTGCTCGACTCTACGCCCAACAATGTGTCGTTCATCCTTGGCATACGACATTTGTTAAGCTAAAGAAGTATAAAGGTTCTGGTGTTCAAGACAGAAGCATAACGAATATATAATTATACGATTCTCATGAGTCATTGTCCGAAGATAAGCGTCACTGGGTCAACGATCAACACATTCTGCATTCTAAATATCACAACAGATCTGATTCTTTTACTTTCTCCACACACATAAAACATCTTGAGTATCTGAGGGCTACTGGGCGATACTTGGCAGACAGAGCGTTTACGCCTATCTGAAGCCTTATTCAAAAATCCAATCTGTTCTGCTAAAGTTCGTTTTTCGTTTTTTGAAAACGCGGCTTCTCCTCTAAATAGCGATTGCGTTGCAACGTAGGATTGAAGGCTGTCATCGGACGAGAGACTATCGATCGCAGCCGCAGATGATCCATATGAATCGATTAGTACTCGCAGGGCTGTTTCCTCTCGTGAGGTCGGTCTTGAACTTACAATTAGCCTGAAGCTAGAAGGGTGGAAGAATTGGTAAAGCTCATAATTGGGACAACCAATGATGCTGGCAGAAGGAGGCTTCCTTAAAAAATTTTCTCTGCCCTGAGGGAAAGAGCAGCATGAAGATCAACAACGCGTGGTGATAAAACAAAAGAGGCCGTCAATAATTGAAGAGAAAAAGACGACACAAACAAATAACCTGATTAGGTGGCTTCGTGGGAATTTGTTTGTCGCCACAGCCACAATGGTGTCTGCCCCATTTCACATTCGATGGGTTGTAGACAGGGAATAAAATAGCTCCTGAGCGAGGTAGGACAAATACAGGAGCAGAAAAGCGCGAAAACCGACCGTGTGCGAGAAGGATAGGTGCCAAATAAGACGTATTCATCCCGTTTGACGTGGAGCGAGCATCAGACACCAATACGTTTTTTCATTAACCCACTGGCAACCGCGCCTTTTGAGCGTGTCTGGCATGTGGGACTGAGCGTCTTTTTCGCGAGCTGTAGCTGAAGCCCGCCGGGTGTCACAATCCCAGGAGCGAGAAAATTTTTGTACTTACTTTCATCTAGATAAAAAAGATTTATGAAATTGTACGAAATAACTAGTGCTATATTATGGCATCTGACGTTGTTTCTGTTTCACGGGTAGCAAGAAACTTTTAACGAATTACCTCTAAAAACGTGCCCTGACGTGCAGCTCTACCTAGAAACGAGGGAACAGACAAGATGAGAGCGACACTTTTTCAATCACCGACTAGTCCCTAAACACTGATCACCGAGTTACTTCACAACCCTTTCTACATTTTTGTGGTATGATAGCAATCCCTTCAGTGATTCTATAACGAACCTCAAGATAGTCTCATGAACCTCTCTCTCTGGAAACGAACAAAAAGTAGAAAAATTCAAAACGTTTGAAGAAAGCAGTAGAACATGCATAGTTCGCTATAAGAAACTCTGCGAAGAAAAAAAAGCCGCACTTATGCCATGAACCACTCAAAAAAGTCTTGTCGAGTTTCAGCAGATGTCACAAATTCTTGTGTTCGGAGCATTTTTTAACTAACAAAAGATGTGTATGTAGTATGTTCGATTTTGCTCATTGAACATCAGAAGTACCTTTGTTCTCTCTCATTACTGTAGTTGGAAGGTTCCGAACCACTGCGCCTCATGATTCTCGAGAAAATCATAAACCTGCTTGTTTCTTGAAAACTTCAAAAAAATGAAAATGAACATTATAAATAAAAAATCCTACTATGGCTCGCCGGCGGGCCACGCGGTCTCAGCAGCACGAAAGGGTGGTGGACAATGAACTGCTTATAGTATGATCGTGAAGTTCGGCCATACTATAAAAAGACCATTGCCAATGTGAATACTGGTCGTGAAATTGTCATAAGGCTCATGATGCATCCTTGTGTATTGAGGAGGATGGCCTGGCTACCCAAGTTTAACTGCTTATTCTATCTCGAAGGTATCAAAGACCTTCTTCAAATCGATGAACGTCAGGCATAACGGCATTCTGTACTCTTGCAATACTCCAATGAGTCTTGCGACAGTGTGGATGTGATCGATTCCACTGAACATTCTACGGAAACCTGGTTGCTCGCATGGCTGTCCTTCATCTGACATTCTGCCGTTCCTGTTCAAGGTAACACGTGTGAAAAGTTTATAGATTACAGACAGCAGGCATTGGCCGATAGTTGCCAATATTGTCTAGATCTCCCTTCTTATACAGCAACGCAGCCTTACTAGTTTTTCACGACGTGGAGCCTTCTCCTTCAACAGATACCATGCGAAGAGCAGGCCAGAGTTTTGGCGATAACTGGTGAAGGGCTCTTTGTGTGTTTTGTTTTAGTTCCATCGGTACCGGACGCCGTACACTTCTCTATCGACGTGATTGCATGTCGAATTTAAGAAGGACAAGCGAAGGAATGACATATCCGTCTTGCCCAAGATGATAGGTAGACAGGAAGACGTGGCTGCTGTAGAAATCCGAGCAGAAGTCGTAGGTAACTTTCTTCATTGTTCTTCGAATGCAGCAACTGTTGCGTCAGTACGAAGAAGGCAATTCATCTTTGTCTTGCACTTGGAGAAGCTCCGACGGGCCTCGCGAATGCGCTTCCCGGCCTCGGCGACTTTGACTAAAACTGCTGCTCTTCTTTCTTTCGGGCGTATTTTTGTCACTCCTCTGTGTAAATTCGCAAGTTCACATGTTTGTTAATAATTGCTTGTAGCTTCCAGGTTGGCGTAGTCGAGAGTCTTCGAAGAAAAACGTCCCTTAGCTACTTGTTGACACTCTGACTGTCGTGAACATATTCGACGAGCTGGTTATGTTCTTCATCGATGCTTTCGATAACCGAATTTTCCCAGAAATTCGCAGTAAAGGGGTCCCAGTTGGTAAGGTCTTGGGTATTCGTTTTCTGAACTTCGCAGCTCTCTTTACATGCGTTGAAAAACAGAGTCTAGCACGGGAAAAGTATAATCCCGTGTAGACTTTCGAAACAACAGCGACGTCGATCACGCAAAACTTTCATTTAAACATAATGTGATCTACGGTAGCGCTCAAATGTCTTCGGCCAAATGTTTTTAGTCGTATTTTCAGTCGTAACTTCTTTCCTAGTGGATTTAATCACGCGCAGTTTCAACGCAGTATAGCTAGGGTATTTGTGAATATCGACCATTATTAACTGCAATCCGATCATGTTCCANCAACGTGCGAATAGTCGAAGAAATCGCCAACCTTGCTTTCGGCGAAGTCTACTAAAGCAACAAACACCTTGCTCTTAGCTATGCAGATATTACTGCTTAGCAGTCAAATAGTGTTGGATAGTGTGAAATATGCTTCAGTTAAACATATCAGAATACCGCCCGATTTGCTCCACCAAGAAAAAAGTTACAGCCGAAAAACCGTTTGATTTTGAAGATTTCTGAGCGCTACTGTATTTCATTGTGGGACTGTTCATCAGGTATCTTCCACGTCCATCGCAAATGAAAAGGCTTCTGGAATTGCGTGTTACCATGGATAGTGAGGGCCGACATGACATAAAACTTGGACAGCCTTTTACCCAGCTCATTCCATTCCATTCCGTGAGTCCCGATGTGGTGCTGTTCAGCCGTTCGTCTGAGGCCAATCTTGGAAATCACCGACGATAACTTTGAAGAAATATGGTCTTCTCTGTAGAGCCTCAGATCCATGCAAAACACTTCCAGCTTTTCCTCTTCGTAACTCGATGCTGGTGTTAGAGCTGGGGTTGAGCCACATCTCCTCAATCGCAAACGTCTCGTCCGATTCGGCTTGTCAAGCCTTTGTACGAATCGACGTTCAACCCCAAGTGCGTATTGACGAGAATGCCTACATAATCTACGCCCCCTCCGTCGCATGCTCCAAGAAACAGTTCTCTTCCAGTCTCGAAAGAGCGCGCAGAGGGCGATGTATGTCTCGACCAGTCCGATGACGTCGTGTTTGATCTTCCTGGCTTGCATCATCAGAACTTCTATGCACACTTTCGCCACAAATGTTTGTTGAAAGTACAGATCGCCCCTTTGGTCCTTCTCTTGAACGACCTGTATTTCCCAGAGATTAGCAGCCTCTCTGGAGCGATCCTACCCAACGCTGCCGTATGGGGGGCTCTAACAGGTTCAGGGAAATGAGGCCCATTTATATTACTGTTTTTGACATAGGGGTACCCACGAGTAACTCTCCAGGCTCTGAAGTGGGGACTGGGTTGTTTCAGGTTAGTTAGCTAGGATATTTCGGATAACAAGACCATGAACACTGGAAAAACGACAAGTGATAAAAGATGAAGCACGACGATACCCATTATGAGAATTGCTCTTTTTTGCTTGTAAAAATGTATTTGATATTTTGTAGATAAACGCACATAAACTGCACAAAATTCCATTGATAGAATTTTTTGTTTCAAAGAAGCAACTCTAGAAAATGCAATTTGTTTGTGAAATCGAATTTTGTGACAGAATCCTAGCCATCTTCTACAATTGCGAAGTTTTCACTATTGTACGTTATATATTTTCTAAAAGGTAGAACAGTAAGCGAGCGCTCCCAGTGGAGCGGCTGATATCGTGTTACACGAGACGTCAGATTAATAGAGTTTATCTTTAAAGCATCAATACAGAGCGAAGTGGTAAGATGACCCGCTGTTATCTCGTAACTACATCATGACACAATAAACGCATAAACGAGAATGGGCAAGAAGCTGTTACACAAGACTACTACGCGATAACACGTTATAAGTCAGCTCTTCGTATGGAGGGCTTCGCCCTTAGAGAAAGAGCATAATGATGGGTATTGGATGAGAAGGTGTAGGGGAGTCGACGGTGCTCCGTGTCGTTGTCGCCAGACGTCTCCCATGGCCTCGGCTTGCGGACTCCGCCCTGAAAGGTTGAGTCATACAGGGGTTTTGTAGAACTCGTACAGTAAGCCAATGCTGTGAGATGCGCCCACGCTTACAGAACTGTTGCAGCAGATGTAGAATTACGAACTGTTGCTCCGCAAGTTTAGAAACAAAGCCTAGCACTGTGCACAAGGCCCTGAGCTCCAGAACACTGCCCTTTCTACTGCAATAATGTTGCCTTTGATGCAACTGCTCTTCTCCCTCATTTTTTTGAGCCTGTTCCTTCGGAGCTGTCGACTCACACATTTGAACCATGAGCTGACGATGCGTGATCAAGTACGCTTTTCCTTCGATGAAACACTCACCTTCCCACGTCGCCAACTTTGTTGTTTTGATAAAGCGCTTTGCAACAACTATGCTTTGTCGAGCGGTTCACAACCTTATCGTACCTGGAATGGGTTACCCATGTCCCTTTTATTTTATTGGCAGTGCGCGATTGCAGCATTTGGGCTACCCACCTTCCCCGAGGCCTTCTTTTCGAAGCGTCGTAAATGTATGCGACGTGGATGATGGGGCAGGCCCTTCTATATGCGGTTCCAGATCTGCTGTCAACCAGAACTTCTCTCGCAAAGAGATTCGGAGGAGAAGTAGCCTTCGCGCGTAGTGCCTACCAGCGGAAGGAAGGCTAGTCCGTTTGTTGCTCGGACTTTCCTCCGGGGTACTCTTTCGCCAAGTGCAGATATGAAGGGGCACACGAGTCGAAATGGATCAGAAACGAGTCTAATCAAGCTATAAAGATTCCCACATTGAATTAAATAAAGAGGAGGGTAGGAAGGGAAAATGAGGGTTAAATTTGATGTACCTCGACAAGAGAGCAGGTTGTCTGTTCAAGTACCTGAGAGAAGTTTAAACACGGTTTTAGTTGTTATGTTAACAAAGCCACAAAACCATCTTCAACTGATTAAGTGTACAGTGCGCGTCAATTGCTTATGCCACCCCCACATTTTCCTGTTATCTCTATTCCTACCCACTTCTGTCACATGTGACATACTGCACTACAATGGACTGTGTCAGAGACTCACATATACGAGACATACACCTGTTCAGAAAAACAGCTTCATTTTTACAGTTCATTTTAATAAATGTGCCGCGTCAAAATTATATGCCATACTTCAACACATAATGAAAAAAACAGAAAAAAGCACAATTGGTTAAACATTAATGCTTAGTTAGACCACCTACTTTACGAATAGCTTCAGAGATTCTATTTGGCATACAGTCAACGAGATTTTGGATTACATTTCCTGGAATTGAGTTCCATGCACTTAGAATGGCTGCTCTCAGCGAAGAAACACTGTCATACTGGACCCCCCGGCAAAGACCCTGCGCACCAAGATACCCTAGAGATTCTCTATGGGATTTAGGGCCGGGGAGCATGGAGGTCAGTCCAATACATCCACATGGTGATCCCCTAACCACTCCAAAGTTGAACGCGAGACGTGCGCAGGAGCGTTATCCTGTTGGAAAACGAGTCTTTTCCGTCTATGATCGTGGAGGTAAGACAGCAAACTGCGCTGAAGAATATCTTGATACTCTTGCGAATTCATGTGGGTGGAGATGAATTCCATATCCAGCGTTCCATAGGAAGAGAAGGCCCCATTCCACATTAGTCCCTAAGCCGAATACACGTTTTGCAAAATTCCTAGGCTCCTTTCGTAGATCCCTCTAGTAATAAACATGTCCATCAAGACCATCCAGATTGAATTTCTTTTCATCGGAAAAAATCACCTAAACCATGTATGAGCTTAGCAATGCACTTTCCAAAATGAGTCAAAACCCTCACCTTTCTCCAGTTTCTTGAAAAAATTTTTCTTGCAAACTTGAGTCGGGCTTCGCGATGGCTCCTGGTCAGACGGGGAGCTAGCTTCATCCTCTCCCTCCTCAAGAATATTTGACGACGAATAGCTCGCAATACAGTGGAAGTCGACACATTTAGTGAAAGTCGTGCACGAATCTGATTGGCACTCATGGTTGAATTGGAAGCCAATCTAGCGATCAGTTTGTGGTCGGCTCGTGTCAATTTGAGTGGACGCCCTCCTCCATGTGCTTGACCGTATGTCGCAGGATTCTTCACGAAACCGTCGATGCAGCGTCTGGATCGGACGAGTTGATCCGCGATGGCCTTGTTGCTATGGCCTGCCTGACGAAGCGATAGAATTTGGCATGGTTCTGTTGAAGATAGACGGCGACCCTTAATCATGGTGAACTGCTTTGGATTGCGGACAGGACAGCTTTGGACAGAAGGTGGTAGGGCTGCGCGGACCTGAGATATTTCGTAGCAATGACGGCATGGCATAAGCAATTGACGCGGCTAATTTTCACTTTCTCGCCAAAAAAGGGCGCTACCGCAGCGTTCAAATATGTTTAGGCTTTGTTGAGACTCTTGTTCACTCAGTAAGTGTTGGTCAACATTTCAACCCGCAATGTTGCCTAACAACTCAGATAAAAGAAAAAATAGGGGATGGCATATGCAATTGACGCGCACTGTATATCCGGTAGTGCAGGGGGTCCAAGCTTTTTCGCTTCTTTTTGGTCAGTGGTTATTCCTTTGAGTGTGAGGTGCCTACGCACAGATAGTAGGACAAAAACGCCGGCTCACTTTGTTTACAACGACCCTGCGACCTGTATGTGCTGTTGTTGAGCAGTTGTAATCTGCTACCATCAACAGAAATAAATACATCTCCCGAATGGCATATATTTGGCTTCGCAATACGCTACACCACTTTTATCTCATCTACCATTCCATTCTACTTCTGGAAGCACCGAATTCGAATAATGGTTGCTCCGCCTCACCATGTTAAAATAAAATAAAACTTCACAATATATTATTCATTTAAGTACTATAATTTCTCTAGTTGTTTCAATTTTGTTACTTCCACTTTATCAAATTTATTTAAAGTAACAGGTTTTAGATATTCAACGAACTTAGGACTGAAAAAAGAATGTAAACTAACACAAGTAAACTACCCAACACCCGGTGATTCAATTACATGTACAAACAACTGGGCTTGATTATATATGGAATCCACAGTGGATCACAACGAAGAAATGATCAAATTTTCTGAAATTTTTCAAATCTGAATTTTTTTTTGCTATGTGAGATGCATATAAAAACCAACAAAAATGGAAAAGACTGAGTTAGAGTAACAAACTGTACAATAAATATGAGATTAATATACTAAGCAATAAGGGAAGATCTTCAACTGTAGTTGTCTGGATCGTAGTTGGGTGAATAGGGAGAGGATGGCGTGTACTGTAAACAACACTTTTGGTTTGGGAAAATAAAAAGGCAAAAATATTACAGTGGTCTAATAGCACTTACATTGGGGGAACTGGGACTGTACTGCGGAGAACTCGGACTGTATTGTGGCGATGACGGTGAGTACTGAAATGATAAAAATCCAAGAAAAAAAGCAACTCAGTCAAATCACACGGGTTGGGAGTGATATTCAACTAACCACTGGCGAAGCAGGATTTCCTGAAGGAGTGTACTGCGGTGAGCTGGGAGAATACTGAAACGAGCATCATCATTCACATATAAAAGTGTGAGGGTATTTTTTGAAAAAGTAGGCAATTACCTGAGGACTGCTTGGTGTATAGATAGGTGAAGTGGGACTGTATTGTGGTGACGAAGGTGAATAAGATGGAGAAGCATCCGGCCGCGGTGAACTGGGAGAATACTGTGGTGAGGACGGAGAATACTAAACTATACTATTAGAGCACCAAGTATTGCGGTATTCTGAAATAATCACTGAACAGCACCTGTGGACTGCTTGGACTGTACTGAGGTGACGTTGGACTGTACGTAGGACTTGTTGGTGAGTATGTAGGCGACGTTGGAGAGTAGCTAAAAAGGTGGTATGAGTCTAGCCAAATCGATCAAAATTTAATGCTTTTCTAAGATAATTAGTTCGTTCGTTTGACAGAAAAATTATCGCATAATAACACACCGAGGACTCGATGGGCTGTAACCGCTACCGCCATAGCTGGGACTCGTTGGACTGTAGGTCGGTGACGTCGGCGAGTATGTAGGTGATGTAGGCGAATAACTGTAATGAGAGCAATAAGCAAATAAACGAATAAGATAGGGTCGTTTAACTTACGTTGGGCTTGTAGGACTATAAGTTGGAGACGTTGGTGAATAACGTGGACTGCTCGGAGAATATCCGGGACTTGTGGGAGAGTAAGAAGGAGAAGTCGGAGAATAGCCTGACATGAGAGCAGTATTACACTTGCAACGATAGAACCGCACAACTAATCAAAAAAGATACTCACTGGGGCTAGTTGGGCTGTAGCTAGGTGAAGTGGGTGAATAAGAAGGAGAGGTTGGTGAATATGACGGGGATGTAGGAGAATAACCTGTAAAATGTTTTTTTGGGAAATGGTAACGAAGTACAGACTGGCTCAAGAAAGGAAACACGCACTTGGGCTCGTGGGACTGTAACTCGGCGACGTCGGCGAATATGAGGGGGACGTTGGAGAGTAGTGAGGGCTGGTAGGAGAATAGCTCGGGCTTTGCGCTCCAAATGCATTCGGACTAGTTGGAGAGTAGCCCGGCGACATAGCTCCCCCGTAACGCGGTGTAGCTCCTGATGGCGACATGCCTCCCAGAGGATCAGCGGGAGACGTCGGTGACCATCCTCCCTCTCTGAAATAAGTATTTTTCAGAAACGACTCTAAAATCGACTTCAATGAAACATGTTGACTTGCACTTACCCTCCGTATCCAGGAGACATTCCGGTCTCTGAGTGTCCTGATGGGGAGAAACCAGCAGCACCCGGAGTCATACCGCTTCCAATAGGAGACCAACCTGCTCCGTATCCAGGAGTCATACCACCATTCCATGGAGTAGACACAGGAGACATCGAAGAGCTGCAGTAATCCTTCTTCATCCCAGTACAAGTCTCAAAAACACTTCGGATGCGTTTTCCTTACCTAGCAGGACTGTGTGCTGCACCAAATTGTCCCAGACCGCCATACATACCCATCATAGTGGATACCTAAAAAGAGAGTCGATTATCAACCTCAGAAAAGACAAAAGCCATTATTTTTGGCGATGTTTCGACGACTTTAACGGCCAATTCTCAATTTCGATTTGCCGCTGACATATAGAAAGATTATCCATAATGAGCAAACGTTCAGAAGCTATAACCTAACCGAAAACCAAAAGATTTTAGCAAAATGAATTGGGCGAGGTGGTGTAGTAACAAATATCGCACACTGTCGCACACATGGCTCAGGGATCGAATCCTGGTTCGATAAAGGCTCAGGCCGATCGCCCTTAAAGCTTAAGGGGCCAGTAAACGGGACTGTTTGGCACGATGATGGCACTAACGTATACATACATCGGCGGGAACAGCATACGACACGCAAATGGAGCCTACTACGATTTCAAAAGGAAGTCGTATAGTGATGCTCATCCCGAATACACGATTGATCAACACCGAAAAATTTAGGCTTTATGCACTGATGGGCCTTCTGGTTGCAATATTTTCACACAATTGCAACAATAAGAACAGATTTACACGCGCCAAAGGAAGGAATCACCGATAATGAATAATTCCTTTGAGGTCTTTAGCAGAAGCAATAGGATTTGGCACAATCAATAACGCCTAGAATGCGCTATGCTAAGTGCTCTTTGAGTTCATCTTCGAATACTAATTGACTTATCATGAAACGATGGTAAAGAATATGTATTAAGACACTGAATTTAAAGGAAGATAGCATCTTTGATTTCAACACTCATGCTGAGACAGATTAAATATTTAGGCTCAATCAGATAGAGTGAAATTTTGAAACACTCGATGACGGTGAGAAAGCTTACTTCAATTCCATATTTACATTTTTCCGCATCCAAAACCAAATCGAATGCACCAGTTCCAGCTTTTGCAAGCTGTCCTAGCATAATATTTTCGGAAACACCTAAAAGTTAACATTTGGAGTAGACCCAACGACGAAAAAACACAACCGACATAAACCCACGGAATAACACACACCTTTGACAGGATCCGTTTCGGCATGCACAGCTGCTTCCATTAGGATGTCAACAGTTTCTTCAAAGGAGCAACGCATCAAAGCACCCACTTCTTGTCGGTTAATTCCATGACGGGTGATAGCCATTAAATGACCTACACGAAAAGGGCAGTCACTTTGAATGTGAGAAAAAACTTTGTATAACTATTACCCTTAGCCGTCATTACGTCACACAGAAGGGCCAAGTGACGATAGTTCACATAAGACCCGTCGAAGGAGATGACATTGTTCATTTCACGCTCAATTGCTTTACGTACTGCTTCTATTCCCAACACCTGAACAAATTTCGCACAATAAATTTCTGCTATCTAGATTATTAGGTAAAAAGGTAACCTCAAATATTTCGCAAATATCATTGGAGGTGGTGCGCACTGGATCGATATGCTGCTCTGAGAGTACCTGAAGAGGTAGCGAACAAGATTCAAAACAACTCATAAACGAGCAGCGTACTTATGAAAGCTATCGGTACATACCTTTAGCAGTGCAGTGCCATCAGTTTCGAGGAGCCATTCAGAAATCGCTTTAAACCCTCCTTCAGGAGTGATTACAACGCGTTTCTTATCGTCTGTTGTAGGCTTGTGCATATACACTTTGGAAATTGAACCGATACCCTATATAAGGAAAGTGAGCAGATCATTTTGAAAAATCATCGAGAAAGGCGTTTCGATCACGAACACTCAAAGAGCTTTAGATAAACGAACCTGCAAAGTAAGATCAGACAACATATTTGACTCAATGCAACGCAGGAATACGTCGTCCTCCATCTTATCGACCTGCTCAACCTGAAGAGGAATCGCATGGCTGAAGCATAAAATCCATGACCAGTCTCAATACCTCTGCAGACTTATCGGATGGCTGATTAGTGATTCGAAGCCGGAAAACAAGTTTGTCAGCGTTGTCGTCAGTGTAGATCACATTGAGATCATCTCCGAAGCCTTGTTGAATTTTGTCTGCTATATGTTCCATACTTAACTTCTTATCCGTCATCCTAGAAAAAAGGATAGCAGATTTGATAGAGTCTATAGACAACTCGTACGCGACACAGACTTCCCTCGCAGAAGACTACATTTCTGCTTCCGAATGTGCACTCTTATTTCATAACAAACTTTCAGTAAGAGACAACCGATTCAAAAGAACATAAACAAACTTAAAACAGCCACATAGTACAGTACAAAAATCGAAATAGAAACCTCTTGCGGTCAAGTTCAAGACGGAGAACCCAAGGAGAAGCCCGACTCGGATCGAAGTCTGCCATCTCGTAGAATATGCTGACCCACTCCTCGTCTTCTTCGATACAGGTGTTTTTGGGATCAGGGTCGTAGTAAATTGCGGTGTTAGACACAACCTAGAATTGAAATTAAAATTAGCTGTAGCGCGGAGCATCATTAAACATGACACACCTTTTTCAACGTCGTGTGTTCCAATTTGCAAAGAACGTCTTTTGCTTTTTCTGCATCTTTAGCCGCAGCTCCTTGAAGGAAAACCGTCAGTGAAGGAGTTTTGAGCTGTTTCGATACATTGATAATTTCCTTCAAACGTGGCACACCAAGTGTTACGTTCTGCAATGAAAGAACAATGACAGATGAAAACCGAGTAAAAAAGTAATAACAGCAGAGAGATTCTGGTGTATTCTGACCTTTGCGGACACACCAGCATAATGGAATGTGTTCAAAGTCATTTGGGTAGCCGGCTCTCCAAGAGATTGAGCTGCTAGAGCGCCAACCATTTCACCAGGTTGAGCAATAGCTTGTTGGAATCGAGTTTCAATTTCTCCTATAAAGGTAACATTTCTATAGATGGCGAATAATGCATTTTAGGTAAACGAAAATCACACCAATCAACCAGTCGAATGCTTCCATATTTAATTTATGCGTTGATGCCATTTTCTTTGAACACAAGGTTGATCGAATCAGAATATTCATCAAAAGGGTAGCATTATATTGCGCCTAGAACATGACAAATTTTCCCACCTCCGTGAGGGGTCTCGGCAACCGTTGGAGGATATAGTTATACTCTTTCATACCTGTTTCGAGATTTTATCCTCTCCTGAGACGATTACCAGTTTTTTCGAAAGCTTCCTGACCCCTTCAATAACGTGCAAAGGGCTGAGACTTGTTACTTTGCTGTAAATAAGAAAGAGCAAAGTGGGAGTAAAAACAGAAAGAAAAAAAGAAAGAACAGAAAAAAGAAATAAAAAACAGCAAAGAAACAAACACGAATTAAAACCAAGCATGCGGAATAACGAACCGGGTTTCAACGTGGAAAATCTTTTGGGCATTCCAGATCAACCGCTGGAGATTACATGGAAGCACGATCTTTGCATCACCAGTTGGAAATATCTTCCGAAGTAATCGACGATCCTCTTCCAGCTGTTGAAATTCAGCTTCCAGCTGGAACAAAACATTATTACGAGTGTTCATGACAAAATGAGCGCAGACATGAAGCAACCTCTTTCGTGGCTTCTGGCGAAGCTTGCAACTCGCGCACAAGATCCTCAGTATAATATTTCCGCAAGGATTTCTCATCCGATAGATCATTCTGAAACGAAAATAGCTATTTTTGTAAGGACACCTTTGTACACTTGCTAAAGAGGTAAAAAATAGGTTTTGCATCTGAAATTATTAGAAATATCACCTTGAAATCTCTTTCGAACAGCATGTTTGTGGGCTTCATAGTGGGCATATTCTGATTTTCTACCCACATTCCATCAAGGCCATCTTCACCATATCTCAGTTGTATCATTTGGGCAAGAGAGTTTCGAACCTGAACAGAAGTTTGAAGAAAAATTCATAAGTACCTAAGTTACGAACAACAGCTTACTGTGCCATCGTAGTTGACCATAACACTCTCCATAGCTTTGATCAGTCGTCGCTGAATATATCCGGTTTCAGCTGTCTTCACTGCGGTATCGATAAGACCTTCACGACCTCCCATAGCATGGAAGAAGAACTCGGCTGGTGTTAAACCAGCAAGATAGGAGTTCTCAACAAACCTAAATAAATCACATACTGGATCCATAGGCTGATGCTATAATTATGACAAAGTACCCTTTAGATTCGGGGCCGTAGTCATCTTTGATGAAATGAGGTAATGTCCGATGACGGAATCCAAACGGAATTCGTTTGCCTTCCACATTTTGCTGGCCCACACAAGCAATGACCTGGAATCACAATGCTGATTTGTGCGAAATAATCTAGAATCAATTACAGGTGAGATTTAGAGACCTTTAACATAAACGCCGTGCTATGGAAGCATGAGAAATTAGTGGTAGTCTTATAGTATGGCTTTGTTAGCTCTTGAGATGAACAATATCTCAAACCGTGGGAAAAATAAATGCTCTTTTTATTAAACACAATGCGACCACACTCACTTGAGAAATATTAATTTTTGATCCTTTGGAGCCGGAAACTACCATAGATTTGAAGTTGTTAAACTCTGAAGCCATGATGCATTGCAAAGGTTGATTTGGAAAGTAGTGATTGAGTGGAACTAACCGGAAAGTGACTTCTGGGCAGAACTTCCTGTTCGGTCACGAGCGTCGTTAAGAATTCTATTCACTTTGTTTTCGAATGTCTGACGCAAAGTATTACCAGGTGTAGGTTCCAAGTCATCATTGTGGGCTCTTAACATTGCAATTCAGATAAGACCTTGAGTGCCCATTTGATTAGAAGAAAGGGACATACTTTTCAATAACATCTATCACATCAAGCTTCGCTTTTCTGATTGTGTCTTGAATATCACGATATGTAGCTTGATCGGCAATAGTGTCACCTATAATTATATGTAATGCTTTAAGCCGTCTGGAGGGAGTGCAAAACAACAAATTGCACCTATTCCGATAGTGTGACCTTCTCCAATAAGCCAGGCATTAACTACCATCTGGATGTGCGAATAAAATTTTGCCGCAACCTTAGAAAAAGAAGATGAATAAGATTTTAAGGCACCCAAACGTGGAATGCTTATCACTACAAACCTCGTGACCCAGTTCTAATGCAACCACGTGCAGAAGATTACCAGCAGATCGACCAACTGTTCTCGAACAGACAATACCAGAAATGAGCTCTCCGTGTTCAACAAGCACCTATGAGACAATAAGAATGACAGCACTACTGTTTACAGTGTTGAAATCAAAAGAACATATTCGGAGTAGCTCTTACTTTGGTATCACCTGGAGAAATCCATTTGTAGGGACCACTGTCTTCGTCATCAGGATGAGTACTATGCGTTCTCAGCACATTCACATTTCCCGGAATGATGAGCGAGAAGAGCTGTTTGCCCGTCCAAAGCGGTTTCGGCTTCATGATCGCCGGTTGTGGAACTTTACCCTCCCACGATGGTAGATACATCAAAAGATCCATCATTCTAGGCTGAAAACACGCAAATTATTCAGATGGCTGAATTGGAGTACTCACAACATCGAACTCACATAGTCAATGTAAACATCCCTTTTGGTCATCATTCGAACAGCACATAAAGTGTCTTGTACAATACCCATGACAGGTTTGTTGGCCTGGGGAGTGATTAGTTGCCTTCAACACAAAATTTACGTCACGATAAAATATGAACACAAATAATACCAATCATTTTGTATCGCACCTTGGTACCATTGCGATCTCTTCAATTTCGGCTCTTGTCTCCAAAGACTGCGGAAGATGCAAGTTCATCTCATCCCCATCAAAATCAGCGTTGTATGGTGTTGTCACAGAAAGATTCATACGGAATGTAGACCACGGGAGAATCTGTACTCAAAGAGGTTGTTTTTTGCAAGCTCTTTGGATTTTGCAGTCTTCCTGCTTACTTTCACTCTGTGCCCCATCATAGACATTTTGTGCAGAGTGGGTTGCCGATTGAAAACAATAATATCACCATCTCTCATGTGCCGCTCTACCCTGGAAAAATTTTATGACTTTCGCCCTGGTAGAAATAACAGAACTGAATAATACCTGTAGCCTGGTTGGAGATGAAGGTCTGCTGCCCTAGGGTGATACCTCAGATCAACACGAGCTCCGTTCTCTCGTATTATATATTTTGCACCGGGGTATTGCGAATCTCCTCTATTCACGAGTTCTTGAAGCCTGAAACAGGAAAATTTTCGAATCACAACGCCAGCATTAAGTTGTGAAATAGCTCACTTGTCAATGTTGAACGGAGTTACTATTTCTGGAAACGTCAAATTCTGCGCAATTGTTCTAGGCACCCCAACGGTGTCAATCGGCAGGTTAGGATCAGCAGTAATGACGGTTCGGGCGGAGAAATCGACACGTTTACCTGAACGACCATCATGCTTACATTCAAAGTCATATCATTGTTGTTCTTCGCCCTCATTATGTGGGTTGTGGGTAAAAAAAATGGTGTTAAAATTTGGCAGAATTGGTTATAACCTCGGACCTTGCGCAGCTTCCTACTATATATAACGCGTTAAGTGTGTCTGTTGGTTTGTCTGTCTGTGTGTGTGTGTGTGTGTTTGACCGGAAATTCATAACTGCGGTTCCCATGGACCTAAAGCGCTCAAACTTGGTAGGAGGACAGGCAGCAGGATAGGAACACTTATGGTGGATAGCTGAGCCGGACACCACCCGCAGGAGGCGGGGATCGTGCGGAAAATTATAACTCCAGTCCCCGTGGACCTAGAGCGTCCAAATTTGGTAGGTGTACCCTAGATAGGATGGGAACTCCTATAATTGTTGGCAGGATTAGGCTCCGCCTACAATGGGCGGAGTTTGGGCAAAAATTCATAACTTCTGTCCCTGTGGACCTAGAAAGTTCAAGTTTGGTACGAGCACAGGCGGCAGGATGGGAACATTTATGGTGGGTGGCAGGACCGGACTCCGCCCGCAAGGGGCGGAGTTTATGTGGATAATTTTAATTTGGACCGAGAGCGCTTA
>UZAF01016180.1:92419-130463 GCA_900617895.1 Haemonchus placei
GTCCACGGGGGCAGGAGTTATGAGTTTCCGGTCAGACACACACACCGACACACACACACACAAACACACCGACGAACCGACAGACACACTTAGCGAATTGCATATAGTAGGATGTTTGTGACCCCTCAAGGTGTTGTGTTTTTTCTACATTCAGATATCACTTGCAACGAAACCAATCCGACCACCAAAATATGTCAATTGGCAGGAGGGGCCATGGAATTTGATAGTGGCATATCAACAGTTGTGAACAACAATAAAAATTATTAAGTTTCCGGGATTCATCAGGTTGGTCAGCCGAAGTGAAGGCGCTGTGCCAGTGAAGCTAACAAAGGAATGAGCTAGCCGTCAACGGTGCTGAAATCCTGAGATCCTGTGCAGATGATATTTCTCTCCATAAAAGGGAGCTCAGCAGAAAGAGAACCAATGGAACACAATATGTGGTGTCGCTTACGCTCTGTGCTGTATAAATTCGAAACAAAGTGGATGGTTAACCGTTCGGTTCTTTTTATCCTCACGGCTGAAGGTAATTTCACTGTGGGTTATTAGACAGGATTAGAATGGTAGAGAATGATTAAGCAAATTTCACATTCTTCATAGGAAAACATAGTACCATGCCAGTAACGATCGAAGCCACAATGTCGAAGCATTCGTCCCATTAACCCACCATCTTACTGCTTCATATACATAAGGAAGGAAATGTGGGATAAGCTCGAAGTCATCATATCGAAGCATTCGCTTCTCCAAGCACTCCATTCACCTACCCACCAATTCACTGCTTCACTAAAAGAAGGAAGTGTAGGATAGAGCTAGGTTCTCCGTATCACTACCTTTATCGTAATCATACTTCTCGGACGGACAGACATACAAACCGACAAACCTACAAACCTACAAACCGACACACCAAGTTACTGCTTTATAAATAAGCATCCTTCTTATTTATAAAGCAGTAACTTGGTGTGTCGGTTTGTAGATTCGGATTTCATTCGGAGATAGGGGCACGCTTATATATGGTGCCATGAATAGAAAGGGGTGGGGGACATTTAGGTTAGTATTATACCTTCGAAGTTTTGGAAAAAAAGAGGAGAGAAAAATAATATCACTGAGACCTCCATATCAGATTATAGGTTCTCGAGGTCTACATCTGATTGTAGCGGAACTGTGAGTTCTTCTGTAGTACACTTCTTGCCTATATATATTTATTACTATATATTTATTACTGATAAAGCATTACAAAGTATAACAAAGTGGGATAAGGGTCAGGACGAGGGGGCCGTACGACCAGGGCGATGCACCACGGCGACGGTGATGAGCAAGCTGTCCGGCTGTCTCGAACCAGCCTTTTTTTATAGCGGTCTTGTGCGACGTTGAGTAAGTGATTGATGGCGACGCTCATGATGAGACGACAGCGAAGCGAGGATTCGACAAGTCATACTGTTCTGCAGAAAGGTACTGCTCCGTCAATAACAGCGCATTTCCTTGTTTCGATACTTTTGCTTTGTTATTCATTCACTGAAATTCAGTGGTGTATCACTTAGTCAAGAGGAAGAATATTGAAGGAGTTCTAAGCAACGATGGCTTCGATGCCTGTCTAAGCTAGTCTTCTGCTGAATGACACAGCATCAAGCCAAAGCCTAATCAGATCTAAGACAAAACGACGTAAATCCTTCTTTCTAATTAGAGCAAAAAAAATGTGCTGTATTACTCCTGATGTGCTGTATTACTCCTGTTGTGAGATCCACCTTTCGCCGTTTACATCTTATTTACTCGATTATCGTCGGAGTCATAGCGAACCTATGGACCACCCCCAAATTGTCCGTGGTACCTCTGAGTTCCTGATCCGCAGTACCGATTCTGCATAGGACGCGTTCGCTTCTTCTCCGACGTATTATATTAGGTTGATGCTTAATTATTATGGATTTTTTCAGCAAATTTTAATTAAAGAGACGATAGAAGTACTTTGCAAAGGCATGTTCGAGTAATCACTCAGGAACATATTCACCATCTACGGCAAGCACCGCTTCCCATTTGCTGGCAGTCGGATACCTCAGGCGAGAGAGTTTCGATTATTGGAGGCGATCCACGCCTTGACGTCTGCCATCAAGTCATCCTTAACTTTGAGAGTTTTGTTCGCCAACCAATTTGTGAACGAACGATTGACGTGATAATCCATAGTAGGTTCTGTTGGTGAATAGGGCGTACGTAGAAGCAGATCCAATGTTCATTCGGCCTTGACTGACTGTTCCATCCCGAGAAGTTCGTTACATTACCTTATGACTGCGCCACCTCCCAAGTTTTCCCGAAGTAGTAGGGCATAATGTGGCGCATATGAAATGTCTTTCAGAATATATTTCTGTTAAGGAAAGTAAGGAGATTGTTTCTATAAAAATTCCGGCTTCGATATTCAGATTATGTCGAGAGAAAAGGAACAGCGAAAAAATCCGCAACAATTATGCATCAACCTATTAATAGGTTTTGTGGAAGGATCGTCGTGGATCTGCAAGAATCAAAACTTTTTCGCCTGTGGAATCCTACTGCCTAGCAAATGGGAAGTAATGTCTGACGTAAATGGTGGATATGTTTCGGAGTAACCATTGAACATGTCTTTAATAAATATTTCTATCGGTTCTTTAGCCCTTCAGCGACGATGCGCCCTTTTGCGTGTCCGGTGCGCGGGTCAGACGCATTTTCAAGCTTACCGTTTCCGCGACTCACTGTTGAGCCGCGCTGTTCCACGGGTGATACATTTTTCTAAAGTGAACATGTTTTGCTTTTTTCCAAGCATTTTTTCCGTGATTCAGTTTGAAATAGGTGTAAATTGAGTTATTATGGGTTTTCTACTTTAGTTAAGTCTGGTTTTATGCATAATATAGCTTCGAGAGTCGAAATGTATCAGCCTGCAGTGAACGATTTGTTTGGTGGTTTTGAAAGATTGGTCGAACCCGACGAAAGTAAAACTGAAGAATAGAACTTTTCAAGCTATTTTTTAAAGGTGTTACACCTAAGATCTACTCAAGATTCAGATTCAAGATTCACTTCGGTAGTTAGCCAACGAGCAAGGATTCAGCAGCTGTGGTCAGGATTAATGGACGGACCCTTGAAACAAGGAATGCATTTCTATACCGATATCTAGTGAATGACTTATTAGAAAACCAAAGGAAAGGGTGCGGCCCACCGTTGAACCGCGCTGTCGTCAAAGGGTTGAGTAAAATTTGCTGAGAAAAACCCACAGTAATTATTCATCGACATAATAGTTACTCAAAAGGTCAGTTCGCAGATGCCTCTCTGCAAATAATGGTACTGGAAGTCAAAGCGGATGCACCAGCGTATAAAAATGAAGCGAAATCTTGGGCGTTAACCATTCCCTTTTGGGATGCACCCACCCAAAAAAAACACTCAAAACTGTAGAGGCGATCTGATGCATTCGTGACCGATATATTGATTTACGGTAGCCAGACAATGTCAGTGCTTTTATCCTTCCAAACGTGTCTGGTCCCAATTAACCCATCCCTTTGGGAAGGAAGGTCTGGTTGTCCTTGGTAAGGATCTGGGATCCGATCCGCGGACCGTGCATTTGTGATAGATAGTACGCCACTTTCCGCTAACACCACCTCAATAAATCAGTTGGAATCAGTTGCGCTCGAACTTACTAGGGATCACACTCCCATCGTTCACTCAGTGCTAAGCTGGAAGCTGCTTAATGAGATCGATCATGTTCGCCTAACCAAACCCATGGTCAAGTCGGCTGTAGCCTAACTACAGCACAAAGACATCTTTTTCTTCATTAAAATCTTGCATATATCATAAGCAAAGCGTACCAACTTAGAATCAGTAGAATAGAAGTTGCAATTTACAGCATACACCTTTTACACAAAGTAAAGGAACAATGTAGATCATTACAATTATAACCTCGAAGATAGAGATCCAAAAAACCGAAAGTCATAACAGGTTAAACACCGAAAGTTATTCTTAAGCAAAACGTATGGGAGGTTAGCGCCCGGAAGGTAAGGGATCTGCATATTACCCGATGAGACTAAAATGACACGGGGATTTTCGACCCAATAGTCTGGAAATCAAACTAAAAGCTGCATGAGTTGAGCATCGTCAGCCGTTTTGAACTTCATAATGAGATCATCAATGTCAGCCTCACTTGCAGGATTCTCCAATTCTTCCAAAATACGCGAAGCCTCCTGAAATTAGTAAGGTTGGGTTTTAGAATAATTCAAGAAATAAGCTTCATTATTGAACCTCAACGATGTGTTCCGGAAAGCCAACATTCCGTGAGACATGAATCCCGAATGAACTTTGGGCCACTCCAGGACGTACTTCGTATAACATCGTTAGCTGTCCATTTTGCTCTGCTACGGACATCTGCAATATCCTCACTACATGTAAAGTGCGTACGTGGGGGTCATATACGAAATTCGGTACTGCCCGAAGAAATGTATGTACCCTTAGAAGCACGGTCATGATGGAACGGTTTGGGCAAAGGCCAACACGATCAAGGTACACATAGCTGAGTGAAGCTCCGTCTACGGGTGCCGGACGTGCATCGAAATGGTTTTCAGGGGCGAAACTTAATGACGCTGCTTTGAAACAGCTGGATACCGATAGAGATGCCGGAAGAGAATGAGCAAAAGTGTTCAGTGGGTTGGGGTGTCTTCTTCTTCCCGAGCGGATATGCCGTGCTCCCCTATCTAATCGCGCGCAATCGCAATCGCAATCTGAGAAAGAGAAGTTTGGTTTTACTGTAGGACATTTGTGGTAATTGCCGCGAAGCTGCTGGTCATTCAAGGAGAAATACCGCCTCTCTAGGTCAACGTATGAAACAAAAAAGGTTCAACAAAGCGTGTGGAAACTTTTTTTGATGGACTGAAGCAGTATTCTACATGAAAGACAATATGGGCATGAACCAAATTTCAGCTAGCCCACGGATAAAAAAATCGTTAAAATGAGCAACATTGAAGCACGTTTGAACCAAGGGCAGATCCGTGCCCAAGGAGCGAAGTCACTATTCAGCTTGCTTGGCTCCACTCGAAAATTCACCATTGTGTTCAGAATGTTCTGAAGGTTGGAAGAAATGGATATGAAGTAGCGAAGGGATCAGATCTTATAAGGGGCGGTGTATGAAAAGGGACAAGCCTTGTGGTATTAACTATCATTATTTGATTTTTATCTCCTTCTGACCCTCAATGTTAATGTGAATGAACTTCGGCGTTGGAAGTGCAGGTCAGTTAATTGGAAATTGAACCGCTACCACCCTTATATCCATATCATGGATCTAATTCCACAGTAATCGCCCAGACTTATCAAACCTTTCACACCTCTAAGTGAATTTGTTCATGCCAGACCTGTCGGAGAGATTGAAAGTCTGATTTATACATATGGTAATCATGCCAGTCACTGGATAAGTCCGTACTTTTTTGGGATGCGGTCTTCACTTCATATTCGCTCAAATGCCAACGATGTTTTGAGCGGATGTGAAGTGAAGACAGCATCCCAAAAAGAGGTTGACCGGCGTAAAATGATCTTTTTCCTGCATTTCTACGAATGATATATTATTGTCTATGAAGATTATCTATCTATCTAACTATCTACTTCGTTGTGAAGATTTGTTACAAATATTTGATGTTTCCATATTGAGATATAACTATGTATACCTGCATGGCAGTAGCGCCTGGTTGACTGGCAATAGATCCCATCTCATGAAAGTGTGTAGCAAACAGACAAAAACAGCGGACTCTATTCAGAAGATCGCTGAAAAACAAGTTTGATCAATGCAAATCAAAGATGTGATCACCAAGTAAAATGCAAAAAATTACTTAGCTATGGCCCACGCTAAACCGAATCCATCATAGGTTGAGGTTCCACGGCCCAGTTCATCAACAATAACAAGCGAATTCGAGGTTGCTGTCTGAAGTGGGCGATTTTCGAGGCACATTATTTCACACATGGGAATTTACACAGAAAAAATTTACTTCTAAAATCGTCGCACTATCAAGCATTTCCGCCATGAACGTGGATATCCCTCTAGTTTGTTGGTCGCTAGCCCCAACTCGCGTGAAAATTCCATCGAGAACAGATAAACGAGCATACGATGCGGGAACAAAGCTCCCTATAAGTTTGGAATCTTATGGAGTAACGAATGCCCTACGTTCCAAATGAAAGGACTGAGCTACCGATTTGTGCCAACAAAGCAGAAATAGCAGCGGATCTCAGATAAGTACTCTTCCCACCCATGTTCGCACCAGTGAGTACAATCAGTCGATTAGTCCCTGAAAGCAAAAGTGAATAATGGACTGATCCAGGTTTTTTTCTCGGGTCTGAAAGAAAGATAGCCGCTAACTGACCAAGATCAATGTCATTCGGAATGAAATGCTCATCAATCAACGCCTCCAGCACAGGATGACGACATTTTCGTAGTTCGAACACTCCGCTACCTTAAAAATTACGGAAATGGACGAATGGGCGCTAGGGTACCTACCTCTCAAAAATCCTACCCATGGGTTCCAGTTTCGGTCGCACGTATTCTCCAGCTGAATCAGCCACAAGACGTGCTAAACTGGTCACAACATCTATTGTTGCCAACACACTGCTCAATCCACTGAGCGCTGGAGCGTAGCCAGCTGCAAGTACCACGTATCAGCCAATGAAAATTAGTTAATTAGACGAGTATAAGTTCATTACTCAATTGAGATCACCTTACCACTCGTACTTATCTATCCTACACTTCTTAACTTACGTATTTATTATATAAGGTTAGCATAAGTTTCTGTACTCCCTTACCCTACTGAAGTGCACGGAGGGAGAGTATTGTGAAGTTCGACTTCCGTCTAGGGCAGGTGCGAAACGGATGTTGAACTGCTTCTTTGATTTGTTCCCCCCTTATATTTTTTAATACTCTGTCATAATATTATCGTTCGTAATAATTTATTAGTATCTATACAAAATATCAACTACACTGCATTCTAAAGCCGATAGAAAAAAAACGCTCATTACATCAGGCGGAGGCCAAACTTCACCCATCTTCCCGGTTTGCCTGTTTCCACCTTCATCTCGGATAAGGAAAAACGGCTGCTGCTTTCAAAAGAACAAATTTTGCACCAATGTCCATGTGTCTGTTGACAGAATCAATGAGAGCGTACTCGAAATTCTCTTTCCTTCCAATTGTAAAGTTTACGTTGGTATCTTAGAGTGTATACAGGAGATGCACCGCATGACTGCACTTCTTTACTCTGTGTTTCAAACGGGTCAAGGTTTCTTGGAGAGCACCTTAATTATGTTGGGAAGCAATCCGCAACGCTACTCAAAAACTCATAGAAACCAATGGCTCATAGAATTCCACATAATAGGTATAACGTCTACAGCAACCAAGATAATGAAGAGACCAGTCACGAAAACTTATGTAACCACTTCCCAAGCTCATGGCAATCCGGTTTTCTGCATGAAGCACCAACAACAGCCGATCTCTTACATTCTCCACTGATCCATATTCGTGAATAAACGAAAAGTCGGTAACGATATAATTTCCTTCCATTCTCAAGACTATTGAGGATTTCACGGTCATTCGCGCAAGCTCATCCCCGGTGATAAAGAAACGGCTTCCACCAACCACACTTGCTTTCAGTTTTTCTCTTTTTGAAATAGTTCCCAGCATTGACAAGTGTTCTAACTCAGGACTTTATCTGAGTCGTCCCTATGAAGATTATTTCTTTCTCCTTTCAAGTGGATATTGCCTTTTGATTAGGCTAGTCCTTGTTCGCCTTCACAATCTTCTCTCCTGTCAGTAAAATAGTCCGCTAGAAGACCCTTAAAGCCGATCGACTCTTTCTGATATCTACCTAATTTGTTCGGAGTTTGAACTTGGTACGCTAGCCATGGGTTTAGATGGTTGCAAGCTACAGGACGTCATCCGTTATGAAAGCGTTCTCAATAAGGGAAGGAGATCTCATCAGCGGAACTATGCATTCGGTGCAGGGGAAGTCTAAGTTCGGGTATGGGTACTTACGTGCGCCCGTGAATGCGCGCGGCAAATTGCGCGGCGAAGTGCGTGGTGATTCGAACGTCCCTGGCGCCTACCATTGGGGCTCAAACTCGAAGTAGAGTAGTTTAGTTGGTCAGCTGATACTACTGATCTTTTCTACTTCAAATTTTGGCCCCTTTGATAGGCGCTAGAGTTGTTCGAACCACCACGCACTTCGCCGCGCTGTTTGCCGCGCGCATACTCGGACGCACGTAAGTTCCGTCCCCCTCTAAGTTCATGCTAGGCTGCTGGCAAAAACTGGCTTTCACCTCTAACAGGCAAGCTTTCTACAACGGCAATCCTCTAAGATCTCACGATTCTTCATTCCCTTGAATCAGTTTTTTAATGTATAATACTGCGGTTCGAGTTAAGAACACTTCTGAGTGTACGAACTATGTAAACAAATAAACATATACAAAAACCGTAAACAACAACTGACCACAAGTTGCTACGACTTTTTTCTCCAAATCTTGCTGCGCAGCTCGGTATATATCGTTCAATACTTGGTAACTAGAAATGAACATGATTAATTAGTGCGGGGTATTTGCACAACTCTTACTACACCACTCAACAAATTTGCAACTTAGACACAGAAATATTTTCAGACTGTGAAACAGAGTAGTGAGCAAAAGTATACCCCTCGCCCAACTGATTTGCCCGACTGTTGAACTACTCAACTGTCAAGGAAAGGATATAAGGTCGCGAGTCATCCAAAAGCACTGTATATCATCGTAATCGTTTCCATACGCCGATCTCAAACCTACATCTTGAGATCTGCAAAGCGATTTTGGGAACGGAGCTACAGAACCGTTTTCTCCCTGGGTTATACTCTGTGTTGCACGCATAAGCGAGCCGCACAGTCGCCTAAAGAAAAAAGCTTTGTTTAATATGGGCAAAATCATGAACGGTTTTTGAAGCATCCGGCAGAAATGTGACACATCACTCAATGGAACAGAGCGCCCTTCAACGTTGTGTTCTCCCAAGAATTGTTGTTATTAGTAATTGTTGGAGGACTTTGGTATCTATGATTGAATGTGTACGTCATCTAGGAAGGAATGGAAGTGAACTTTTACTGCTATGTACGACAACCTTGTGGTCGACTCCCAAGAAGAAAAGTACGCGGAAAATACAGTCTAAAACGTGATGTCGCGACAACGACATACTCTTTCGTGTGTTTTCATCATGACCGATACCACCCGCGGGCTTCGAAGAAATAGAGAGGGACTGTGATTTTTCATATTAGTCTGTTTTGGACTAATTGTGAAGTCTAATGTGGTTGCAGCAATTAGTGGCGAGCCATCGGATCGACTGGCGCGGATTTGGAGATAAGTGGTGAAGTTGAAATAAGAAGTTATCGCAAAAACGAATGTGTAAGTGACATTGCAGACAGCGACAGCGAAACCCAGTGGATGGCGCTGAAAATCAACATGGGAGGCCTCATGAAGAACAGTTTGAAGGCACAGTTCACGATAATTTCGGTAATCCAGATTATGACGAAAAATGAAAGATAAGATGGAAAAAAGTGCGATGAAGGCGAAGAAACCGCGTGGATCGGTCTTTCCATAATGGAAAAGGTCTCGAAAAACGTTAAAAAGGAGGATGGATGAAGGTGAGACCAGAAAAGTGAAGAAGAATGGGGCGTATGGACGAGCTATACAATGTGTGTCAGTGCGTACATGTGGGTTCTCGTGCGAAGAGCTGACTACTGTAAGCAGAAATTCATTAACTCATAAGCATAAGTTAACAAAAAATCCTAGTAACAGCAAAAGCAGCCAACCTTTTTCAGCCTCTTGTGGTACAATATGAAATAAGGGATCGCAGCAGTAAAAAAAATAGCAGAGAATAAAGGAATAACAGGAAAACATCGCCTCATTACTCGGTGATCAGCTGAGTGTGTGGGTCCTAGAGCGAATATTGCAATCTGTATCGCCTAGACACTGTTTGATGCGACATCGATCGAGGGGGTGAAAGACCGGGCGATCCGGTAATGGGGTCCACTGTGCCCTAGCTGTTGAGTTTTGAGACCCGACAACGCCCTTCCTGTTACCCTTGGGGGACAATGGGCATTCCCAGGGGGAGCACTCAGAACCATTTCTACCGTGAACTGTGCCTTTTAAACAAGCTACAGATGGATTCAGGTTTTGAACAGAACTGTGGTACCGCGACCTCTTTAAATAAAAGGGCTCTTTGACAATCACTGAGTGCCACAAATAGCTCTCCTATTGCTCCAACAACGATTTTTTGAATAACTCAATTTCACATGTGGCAGGGTGTTTGTGGCCTCGAAAATGACAGGATTTCTTCCAGAAGGCTGGTTAGATGAGTAATTCTACCGCCCAGTCGAAAGTGCGCAAACCTGCCAAGAACTTCGTAACACCATTTCGTTGGGGGTAGAGGTGCAGCTCTGCTCTTTTAGGGTGAGCAATGAAATTTTCTACTGTATTCTTTTACATTACCATTTCCAGTACTTCTCAAATGTGGGATAGGGCTGTAAAAGTGAATATGAAGCGTAAGAACATTTCGCAAGCATTCGGTACTCCTTTAATAAAAAAAATGAGTAAGCGCATCAAAGATCCAAACTTCCATGACGTTCCTGTGAACCCGCCGACCTACTAACTGCCACATCGCTGCACAGCTGAGGTGCTGCTCGGTCTGTTTATATGTGCAAGACCGTAGTATACCACAGTGGGGAAAACGGTTCCGTAGTTCGTCAAATACTCAGCAGATATGCAGGTTGGAATTGAGATCAGCGTTTGAAAACCTTGAATGGCACTGCGGCCTAGTACTTTTTCCTTGTGAAATGCGACTCAAGTCGATCACAGAAACCAACAAAACTATGTGTGATTTATGGAAGGACTAGTTACTGTCACGTCCTAACATTGCTGTAGATTACTTCACCAGTCTTTTTCCGGCAGCTCAATATCAGCACACGACAAAGTTCCAAGTACGAAGGTCTACCTTCACCCACCGTTCATTGAGTTCGACTAAATCGTCATCTTTGAATCGCACACCTCCACCTTTCGTTGTGTCGACAATAGTGATGAACTTGCATGAACGAAGATTTTTCTCTTCCTAGAGATATAATCTGGATTATCGATTAAGCCTTCTATAATCCTACCATCTTTGACTGCACTTGGAACTCTTTTCAAACCGAATTCGAGTGCTTACCTTGAGTGTGACTCGAAACAAAAAGCCCTGTTGTGGTGTACAATCCAGTTTCACAGAGTCAATGTCCAAGCGCGAAGCGATCTGAACTGTTCCATAAGCGATTTGAAAACAGCAGAAATGATACACGGGATCTAACTGACTTTGGCTCTTGCTTTTTCGGCTTGCTTTTCCAGTGTAGCCATTTCATCACTGATTCGCAACAGCTCAGGATCGATGTCTGGACGGATTCGAAAATCTCCGGTTTTCTTATAATAGTCATCATCTACAGTACTACGAATCAATTGACAGTATTTATCGAATTGTAATAATCCGTAGCATATAGGTTCCTGAAATATACCGCTAGATTTGAACGTAGCAGCCACTTTGGGACGGTGGTTAGGAGCTCACCAGCATGACATCTTTGACGGCTGGAGCATTTTTTTCATCGTTGTCGTAAAGATCACGCAGAGCGGTTTCGAAGTGCCGTAGCAACATGGCTAGTTGATACACGCGATAGCAATCCTAGCACGAGATTGATGAAAGTGAAAGTTGAAAGCCTTAACGATCAAAGGAGCCATCGGATACCTGCAGTTTGGCTTTGCTAAGAACTAGCTTCCGCGCAAGTTGACTGCTGTCGGGGACTTTCGGAAGCAACATATCATTCAAAGTTCGTCGAACCTAAAAAAAGAAGCTCCAACCTAACGAAATCCTTTTATCGTGGTTTGTTCTATGCCGAACTCTTAAGGTCCTCACGTTGTAACCTCATCCCTCAGAAAATACTATTGTCATCTTGTATGAATAAACATACATCAGAATTAAGGACAAGTGATTCGATGACGTCTTGACGTTCTGTGATCTGCCTCAAATCGCAGAGCGGACGCGCAAGCCATTCCCCTGGAAAGTTTAATAAAGTCGTTCTGTAGGAAAACAAAAATTGTGAGATATTCCGAATAACTGTTCCCATTGGGTTAATTTACGACTAATTGCTCGAAAATCGTGGGAACCCACTCAGCAGCCGCTGGCCAGGGGCTGAGCGACATTTGTTGAGCAGACCGTAAACAGTGCCAGAAGTGCCTTTAGCATCTGCAACAAAATAAAAGAAGTTCAAAGTTGAGTGACTTTCGTGAACACAGTTGCAGTGTTCGTTGAAGCTCCTACGAAGGAAATGGGTACGGTTACCTTGATGATAATTGAGAGCAAATAGTTCAAGGGCCCGTACAGCGCCAGCGTCAATATGCATGAATCCGGAGGTACGATAAGTGGACAAGCTAAACTTATGCATGTAAGCTTCTTGTTCGTCCATCTTGAGATAGTTGTACAGGCCGCAAAGACATCGTTTCAAACTGTCGGAAAGCGAGTCAACTGGAAAGAGAACACTCCCAAATCTCCCGAGTGTATGACAGTGTACATGAGTGTAGGCAAAGAATTACATAAAGGACCAGAGATAACATTACCTTCAGATCCAGGGCGAAATATATTCTGTACTTCTACCCAATCTGCTGTATTTGCAACGTTTGCTCCGCTTGTTTCAAGTACTCCCACTTTTCGCAGAAGAGCACTCAGCTTTTTTGGACGATCTTTGCCGCTGAACGGACATTCACCCTCGTCACCGTAGACAAGACACTCTCGCGGACCAATACCAACAATACAATGCTGGAAGAATGGTGGAATTCTACAGTAAGAACTGAGATTTCGATTTAGTTGGAGAAACAGACCTCAACTTGAGCAAAAAGTGGTGAGTCAATGAACTCAGATGTAAGAACACGGAAATCAAGCATGTCCATGAAAGAGATGCTGACTTTATTCTGAAATTCGTGAAATATCGACCAAGGAACCCGAGAAAATCGCAGTAGTTCAGAAAATGACCCACATCCTCGCCATTTGCTATCTTTATGGCCATTATTACATTACCACCACCGGTTGCCTCTCCAATAATTTCTTCGAAATCTCCAAGATTTCCTATGGTTCCCTGAACACAGAAGGCAAAGAACTTACTGTATTGGTACTTACACAAGACAGGAAATGACACCATTAGTTACGAAAGACGAACTTTTGCCTTAATTGTCCACTGATCCGATTCCAGGCCATACAGTTCAATGCGATATCTCATAAACATAAGGAGCTCGCGAACAGTGCGCTGATACTGACCATAGTTCATCGTCAAGTATTGGAGCACTTCGCCTAAGAAAAAGGTAACATGCAAGCAGACATCAAACTCTTATCCCTGGAAGATTATATGCTAAGAAGCCAAACCGCAACTGGGACATACTTCCCAGCACAAAGCGACTAAAAAGTAGGAGTTCGTTAACGAAAACCACTCGAGCGAAGCTTTCCTGATGCTTACCCTTTATTGTGACAGTTTTGAGACAAACATCGCTCATAAACACTTCTGTTGCCAACAGTACAGCATCATCCCCATAACATGCGTAATAGTCCTTAAAGACAATAACATAACGTCCACAGTACCAAGCACTACCCACAAGAGACCGCTTTTTGGATGAATATTGGGAAATGATAACAAACGTACTCCTTTGTCAAATATGGCAACAGTGCCGGCAGCTTTAGTATTTAAAGTTCGAAGCAATGATTTGTCTGCAGCTTCCATCTGAACTACTCTGAAAGTAACGTCAGCGATCTGTGAACTCTTCTTACAAACGAGTTCACGAGGAGTTAAACTAATCTTAACATAACTTCATCACTGCCAATCACTACCGGCAACATCGCAACGATCATTTCTTTGATTCGGTAAAATCTTGGTGGTAATCCCTCGTGAGATCTCATACCCAACACACGTTCGCAGAGAAAATTTATGCGAAAGGTACAAGTATCACATATTTCCTATTATGATAAAACGCGCCTAAAATGCTGCAGTGAAATCTTAAGAAAATCAAACCCAGTGCCGTGATATATTAAAGAACAAAACAAAAACTAAACACCAATAAGTTACACGAGTAGAAGCAGCTCAAAATGATAAACGCGAAACGATAAACTGTATGAACAATGAAACATGAGTGACTGAAACGGAATGCTAGCAAATGTGAAGAGCCTACGGGAATTAATAGCTGCAGTTCGAGAGATATGAGTAGGAGCACAGACTATTCAGTAGAAGTTGAGCTAGAAGGTTTCATCATCGTCGTTTATCAGCGTTTGACCACCATTGTCCTCTCCACCTTCCGGCTGAAAATTCATTATGAATCACCAGAGCCATAAAAGGAATCTTCTAGCTGCATGTTGTGTAAGAGTTCCATGATTATATGGAAATCACATTGCACATAGGTTCGCCCTGCATGTTTTCCAGTGAGAGCTTGTAATATTCAATGCCAATGAGACGGTGGTGAAACCGCCCTGAGAAAAGTATGGCTTAACTACCTTTTATCGAACATATCAAGAATCGATAGGCTCGAGAACGCTGTAAAATTGAAGGGACGAAACAGTTTTTTTTTTTGATAAAGGCTCGATTATCTGTGCCAAAACCAGTAATTCTATTCAGCAGTAATTCGTGTTCAATGGAGAAGTCTGCCTTCAGGACACAATTGTTCGAAGTAGGCCTCCATGACTCTGGGACACAATCATGGACTCTTATACTGGGTTCAAATTAATCTCGGCATCTCAAGCGTTTCCAATTAGCTTGGTCCAATGTTAATCGAACTAGCCGTCTTGCCTAAGAACACTAGGTTTCCCCACACTTATTTTAATTGACGGAGATTAGCACATTGAAAATCCCTTTTGCAAACATAGCGCAAGAAGAATTTAGAACGGAGCACTTCATTCGATGGATCCTCCAAAGAAAAGGCAGAACTCTTTTGCCCACACGAAGATTTTTCGATAAAAAAGGGGCCCTCCTCAACAGTACGGATCTGAATGGATTTTGATCATGTTGGCTTGTTATCCTGCGCAAGTTGATACACACACTCCACGAAAACTAATTCGATTCAGATATGAAAAACTGGGAGCTGTCCCTGGCTTATGAAAAAACTTTTTTTTTNNNTTTTTTTTTGTAGATTGGACAGGGTTAGCGCCATGAGTCGTGCACTTAACCATAAGTAAGGTAAGAAGAAGGCTTGACTTACCTATACATAGCTTTTAAAATGCTAACTGAACTGGAGAAATGAATTTTATTTAGTTAGTGTTTTTAACTCTGACTGCTTGTAACAGCGATGGAAGTAAACTCAAGCTTCTCGCTTCGATAAGCAAGACCTACGTCACAATGAATAACTTTTCTATTAAACACAGTTTCAATAAATTACTCAACGCCCTCGATTTGTCACTGCCTGCTTTCAAAAGGAAGGAGGAGGAGGTTCATGCTCAGGCTTGGTTGAATTTCTTTGATACTCATTTGTCTCTTCTATTTTTATCTATTATTTATCTTCCTCTGAGCCATTTTCATAACTCCTTGCTACTTCTCTGAAGCCTTCAGCCATGTTCAACATTATTCGTTCTCTTGGAAGCATCTGTTTATGCTTTGCCTGTTGTAGTGCAAACGAAACTGTTTTCGTGAATTCAAATAAATGTAATGTTGGGCTATTATAGTTTTTTTGCGCGTCACTCTTTGCCAAGTCTTCCTCGCCTGGAAACACTTCGGAGGGAATTTCCATTGATCAAGCAAAGCCGGCAGAGATTGCGCAAGAAACAACTTCAGAATTTTGCAGAGGTTCTACGGCGGAGATTGCGCAAGAAACAACTTCAAAAATTTTGCAGGGGTTCTACTTTTGCATGACCTTGCAGCGCAACAAACCTCAAGATCTAGGAATTGAGCATTTTACGAGTTTTTCTCCGAAGAGAAATAAGAACGTTTCAGAACTCACATTCGTTTCATTCGTTTCGTAAAGGATTGCTAAAATCGCTTCTTTGTCAGGGTTTTCGCCCTCTGCGCAATCATTACACATATCTTCTATTCTTCGAAGCTTCTCGAAATAAAAGTTGCGTTCGTTTTCCACTGTCTCCGCTATATTGGTCATCTGTAAAAATCGATAATAAAAACCAAGAATTCAAACTTCCAATTGGCCGATGAGGGTCGAGGCAAGCACGGCGCTGTCGACCAGTATCGAGGAGCTAGTTGGCTCTAGCTACTACGACCATTCCGTCATGACTGTTCTGCTTCGCTCTCTTTTTTTTTTTGACTGCTTACAACATCTACATTGATAATTGATAATTCTCGCTGAGTTTAGTTTGTATTCTTAGAAGGTTTCCCTGCTCCTCCTGCCTGCCCCATGATTACGATTTTCCATCGTATGAGGCTTCACCGTTGGATTTTCATCC
This sequence comes from Haemonchus placei, assembly GCA_900617895.1. Taxonomy (NCBI): domain Eukaryota; kingdom Metazoa; phylum Nematoda; class Chromadorea; order Rhabditida; family Trichostrongylidae; genus Haemonchus; species Haemonchus placei. The sequence continues at coordinate 108,846 of UZAF01016180.1, forward strand.
TACTCACATGGATGAAAGGGGGAGCAAATGCGAAATAAATATCAAAGAGAACAAAGCACAACAGCCATATTGAATTCTATTAAAGGCGACAAAGCCTAGCACGATACACGAGCTACAGGATGTCGGTCGGCCACGTCGCGTAACTCCTGCGTCAAATTCTGCACGTTGTCGTTTTCTGGCACATCACCCCATGGAAAGTCTAGACCAAGTCAACCTGCGCCTTTTGCATTGCGGAAAGACTTATAATTCGAAATGGAAACACTGAGCAACTAGGGTAACCCCATAACCGACGCGGGAGCGGTGCGACGCTATTAAGTGCCTTTCGCATCTCTCATCGACTATTGTAGTCACTTCCTCGCTTTTCTTTATTCATTTTTTGCCCGAAGTTGGGTCGTTTACACCTATCAAATCGTGTCGAGTGACCGTTGCCTTACCTCTTCGTATTGTTGAGTAAGCTTTGCATTTTCCTCCTCAAGAGCTTTTATCGCTGAAGAATCAGGGGCCGCGGAACGGTTGGAACTAGGTGGCACCGGTGAAGCTGAAAAGTTCCTTGAATTGGTAACAGCAAATCAAAACTCTAGGGAAAGGATCGTAACGGGAGAGAATCGAGCATAGGGGGCCTATACGAGCGGTCAGTCGAAAAAATCAACCGGTCACCTGAATCATTTCAGTTCAGTACTACTTATGCATAATGCAAAATTGCGTGTTACTCAAAACGCGTGCCAAAGACAGGAAGACACAGCCGCCTTATAGGTAAAGAGCGCAAGTAACGACAGGAAAGGTCACAAATTTTTTACTAAGACGACAGAGTGCGTTCATGCAACTACCCGTTATTGATGTATGTGTTTACATTGAGACGTATGCGAAAGGCTGTGGGAGAGATAATCACCCTGAGGCAGGATTCCACGAGAGCGAGTATTTAAATGGCTTTATTTTATGCCGTATTTGAGGCTGGTGACGGTGAAGCGGAAGAATAACATTGTATTTTGGATAATCAAAAGATGAATGAACACTTTTGGCGATCATAAGACGACAGTCTAGAGAAGAGGAATTGTTATGATAACAACCTTGCCTGGGTAGAACATAAACCCTCCTAAACAGTGTTGGAGTAGTCGGGTTGAAGTTGCGAACCTACTGCTCTCCTGAGACCAAAATTTTTCCATGAGTTGTTGTTTAAATTTTTAATGGGGTAGAGTGATAAGAACCAAGGCCATGTGATCGCTGAAAGCTGTCGATTCCTCACTTAGCTCTGCGAAAGTCACAACCAACTTTCCGCTCCACCTTCAATGGCCCACCACAAGGCCAAAGAAAAAGAAACGCTTTCTAGAAGCTCCTAAACAGTGTTAGAGTAGTTGGGAACTGATTCTTAGTGTGTTCCTCTCTCCCACTCTCTGATCATCGAGCATCCGGCGCTATATCGTTATCGAATCCATTATGAGGATACGCGCCTCGAATTCTTTCACTGAAACACTTTGAGCGAACGATGGTGAGAACACGAATACTGTCGCGACACCAGGTGACGGAATGGAGGCAAATCGCGGACTAAAGGCTACCGTTATTCACCAGTAGTTCCGCAGAGACGCAGGATTATGTATTCATGGATATTTATGAATACGCCTCATGAGAGGTGTGGGTGCTTCTGGTATTCTGCTGAATAAAAGAAGACTGACCGTGAGACGGCGATCTGCACCGTGCGGTGCGCAAGCAGCTACATCGGAAACGTTCGTATATCGAAATCGTTCATTGAACAACTGATGACACAAGTCAAGAAGATGAAGAACGACGTCATTAGGCTCAATTAAACGAGTAGGCATCGCCCGCTATACCGCTTGTGAGAATCGAAAAACTGCATTTTGCAACATGCGCCAGCAGAGGCGTTGGCGGTTTAGGTGGGAGAACTAACTCTTGCAAAAACCTAGCAATTCAGATCGGGCATTTGCATTGAGGACACAAGATCAGCTCTAACAGTCTTCTTTGTCGCCACCAATGAAAAATCTCTTCATAGAAGATAACTTTTCCTTCAAAGTATCGTCATCGGTACCAACGGCGGATCCGTCTCAGAAAACGGTTGAGAGCTTCACTTGAGGACAAACATATTTGTATGTGAGCAACCCGAGTTTGGCATGCCGACCAAGTCACAAACCGTTCGTTCTTCCTCGATGTGCATACAAATGCAACGCTTGCGTTCAACGCAACAACTTCACAATTAAAACCTCACCATGCATCTAGAGTTAATCATTACAGAAGGGCGGTGATTGAGGCTGAAATAGAGCAGATCAAACGGCACTATTTACCCTTTACTGCCCCACCTCGTCGAGAATGGGCTGGATTTCTACCGAATTTTTTCAAAGAAGATGAAACCGACTAGAAACTTGCCTACAGGGGTAATTTGACCCGTAGAACACGAATATTGCATCCATTTGTCATAAAGATGCCTAGCGCTTGCGCTACAGGCGCCTGCGCCAAATCGCTGGGTCACCGCTCCTGCTGAAAACTTGCCCATAACTAGTGTCCCAGGCGTTTTCATGATTAGTGGATGCGATATTCGTGTTTTACGGGTCAAATTACCCCCCTAGGCAAGTTTCTAGCCGGTTTCATCTTCTTTGAAAAAACTCGACAGAAATCCATCCCTTTCTCGACATAGTGGGGCAGTAAAGGGTGAATAGTGCCGATCAAACGAATGCTGACTTTTGGAGCGGTTGTAGGAATACCGAGACTTGAAACTGAGCCTTCCGAAAATGATGCTCGCGAAAGCCACTTGTCGGAGCCACAATGTTTAGCACGTCAATAGTGGAAACCGTGAAATCGAAGAGATTCGAAATTCGAGACTAAAGTTCAGCCTATTTTCAAGGTGAAGGTCACTGAGACGGTGGAAATCCAGTTCTGTTTGACGGCTGCTATATGCGCTAATTATGAGGTAGGATGGATATTGCATCCTATTATCGCATTGAGTTAAGTAGATCTGTTAGCCTTGGGTTTCGCCACGCCTATTTCAACCCCTAATGATTCTCCGCTTAAAACTATGTTTCATGTTCATTGTAGGTAAACTCTTAGACATGCTTGTACTATTTCGCTTCTTCATTAAAGGACTCCTTGCCCCTAAAGACTGGAAACGGTTTTTTTAAGTGTTTGCATAAGAACATAGCACCAAAATACACAAATAATGAAGACGATTAAAGGTAGGAAAACATGAACATTTGCGTGCTCACTTTTCTTTGGTTGGGAGGAAGCGGCTGGACGCTGAGTCGTGTTGGACGAAGCACGGATAGTAGTGTTTAATGATGTTCGTGCGGGAGCAACACGTGTTGGTGTTGGTCCTTTCGATCCAGCTGGCAATGGCTGAACAACAGTTGTAATTTGGTAGGAGAAAATCAGAAGTTTAACAACACAAGAGGCACAAGAGAATTTCAACTTTCATATCGAGCACAGGTATATGTAAACCCTCGACATCTTCCTTCTATATATAAACGGATATCTGGGCTGGCATTGAACACGTTGAACGGCTTACTTCCAGAGCATCGAGAGCACTCAACGATATTGAGGAAGTGTAACAAGAAAAAACATTCAGTTTTCATATTTTCATACTAGATTATTGTTTTTCATCAAATCTTTACAAACCATTCGAGTCACCTTTAAAAGCGGCTTGTCGTTGAACTTTTATGCTTTTGTGATGGAGTGCGTCGAATTAAAAGCAAAAATCAATTAATTAAAGTATCAGATACGTGCCTACCACTTCCTTTGCATTACTTACCAGTTCTTTGCTCCAAACACTGTTACGGCAAGCGCTCAAAGCGCTTTGTTAGTCGATTATTGACAATAATGATCAAGAACATTTTGGGGAATACATTCTGAGTAGCTGGGAAATTTGATGATAAGAAACGTTTCCGCATTAAAGCCTTCTCCAGGTGCAACCTCCCTACCAGCGTGCCAACATTAGAAGAAACTATTCTTCAACATATAACCAAAATTAAGGCGAAGCATGGAAATCAATCAAGAGCATAAAGATTCCGGGGTCTAAAAAACAAAAAAAAAACGTAATATTAGAATTGGAAAATAGTTCGCATTTTTGTATTCTAATCATTGAAATCAGAATTATTTTGCTTGAGTATTACGAGTGAGGTGTTGCAACAAAATATGCTGCATTTGATGGACGAGGGTAAGAGTTGAGGTTAAAACTGAGTGATAGCGTTAACAAAAGTGATGTCTGAATTCGGACAATTATGACTTCGAATACAAACAAGTTCCTGCAGTGCAACGACAAATTTTGGATTTCACCATCACCGTTCACCTTCGCTAAAACCTTCTTATGCAAACTAGTAAAATCCAAGGACGCATAACGTACAAAAAAGCTCTTGAGACACCGCCGTTTACCCTTGACCTTGATAACACACGTCCTTTTGTACATCACCAAGGAGTGGAGACGGGATAATACTTGATGCTTTGACAGGTACGAACTTTTAAAAACCAAAAGAGTTCTCATTTCACAGATTTCATTTACAACTTGTCATAATCACTAGTGATGCTGTTTAGGTTGTGCCACTTCGACCTCAACGTCAAGGAGCTTATCTTTAGTGTGACTTTTCTACTGCAGAGCCACCTAACTATCGCACACCGTAAGAAAAAAAAAGATTCTAAAACCGTTATTAAGTGATGAACTTTATTACTTTTAATCTTCCTTGTGCAAGTAAGGAATAGAAAAAAACATACTTCGCCTCCTCGAGCAGCTAATGCATCATATTCCTCGCACTCGTCCACATAGTTGGCGTTGAAAAATTTGAAGAACCATTGAAGAAATTCAAAGTTGTCTTGGAATTTGGCTTTCGTCAGTCGTTCCACAAGTACAGGCTAAAAACATAAAAAAAACTATTCAGAAGATTATTATATTACGCTACTGAAGGTCAATGTGAATAATAAATAGTACTATACGATACAAAAGCGAATATAATAGATCACGACTCATATAATGATGTAACTTTCTATCAGCATTACATGCAACAAGATGAGGGCATTAATAAAAAAACACGAGTAAATCTCATACAACCAAGATGTTTCAGAGCTCCATACTTTAATGGCTACCTTATGACTGAAGAGCTTCAACGTAGTTGGAATAACACTTCTAACACTTCTTACTTCTAGCTCTCACATTAACTCTAGCTATCGGCTTTGTCAAGTATATCTTCGCTTGTCCTAATCTAGTACGCGAGTCCCTGTAGCGTTTTAATTTAATTATTTTTTAATTACGAAAAATATTTGCCGTTGCTGTTATGGGGAATTTGTGATTCACACCACACTTCATGGAATGAAACCGTGCATGTGAGAGACAACGCCTTTATTTGGGAAGCTGTCATTACGTAGGGTTTTCCGACCTAACATTCTGCTCTGTTCACTTTGCACACCCTCGAATATTGTTTTGTAACTTAAGTGTAATCGAACAGAAATCGCAACCTTGTCAACCCCGAGCGCTTTCCAAGCGGTGCCGAGTATCTTCCAATTGTTGATATGGTCCATTTCGTTACGACTGTTCCATTTCACCTGCGAAGAAAAAGCCCTCCATTGTTTATAAGTCGGGCTGGAAATGCAGGAAATAGAAAGCTAACTTTACGAAGACTTATAGAATCTCGAAACAATAGATGTGTAAGTTGACAATAGGCAGCACCCGTGCTCATTTCTTCTATTTTCGAGAAATTAGCCTGAAACAGCATATCAAAGTCCCGTGCAAAAAGGGAAAACATTCTCTAGTGACTTGAGACTCACCTAGTCATACTTAGCAAGGTCTAGCTACGATGAAATCCTTGAGGGCAATATGGACACCCATGGTCAAATAAGGAGTCTCAATAAATGAAGAGCTTACTCGTCTGCCCTTATCATTTGAAGGTCTGTGACAATGCTTACGACATTGATAACGAAAATAGTGAATTTCCCCAAAAAATTGTCGTTAGACCCCTTCCGCATACTGGCAATTAATTACTCCTATAACCTAGACTATAGACTGGTTGTCTATTACTCCTATAGGCGCGTCCTGTTTTGTATTCTAAGAGCATCAGTGATCTGGAACATTTGCAAAAAAACCGGACCCCTTTCAGCAGCAACTATAAGGAATCCTAGGAATTCCCACTGCAAAATCAAAAAAAAAAGAAGCTCATACTGAATAAATTTCTGTTTCCCAGACTTGTCACGCACCATTACACATTATCGCCTACGGATTTAAGAGTTCCTTGCCATAGCTGCTTCAAAAGGGATGTGGAATTCACAAATGCCCCTTTTAAATAAATGAAAAGTCTAATTTGTTCATGCGTTTATCTCCAATACAGTTCACGGAAATCAAGACCTTTGTCCCAGGGAAGTAATGAGAAGGAACCGGTCTCGTAGGAGACCGCTGAAAAAGAGAATGAGTCATCAAATGGCGATAGCAAGCCATCCTTCGATGCACTTTGTAGCCCATCCCACACCAGGTGGTTTACCAAGTGAATAGAACTTTATTAAAGCCTCATTTTTCGAACGATTGAAGGATCAGCTTTATTTCAAGCTTTTTGGACAAAATAAAACAACACCAGGATATTTAACAACCCACACGAAACTTCACCCGTAGAATTAATTCCTAAAGCCACTTGTAAAAAGCAGCAGACACCAAACATCAAAATTCAGGGATATTTAGCTAACCTTCAGAAGATTATTCACCCAGGCGAGGAGCTCATGACGGGAAATATTGTCCTGCGTCACTGCCGAGACGTAAACGTTCGTAACCATTGCTGAAGGGCTACAAAGCTGAAGGGCTACAAATAATTAGTGGTGAATATAGATAAGAACGGATCGCTATTGAAACAACAGGTACAATCGAACGAGAAGCTTTGTACAGGCGGACAGAAATCAAAGTAAATATGGATAACTATCACTTTTTTCTCAGCATCTGCCTCGCGAAAGTCAGACAGCAGACGGATGAGCACGCCGTGTGCAGATACAGAACCAATGCAGAACTACGGTGTACGTACACAGTGTTCAATGCTCATGAAATTTGTCGTCGAAAGTATTTTCCTAAGAAACAGTACGTGTGGCTAGAGTATAGCTAATTCTGATTGATGGGGATGTTGTACTACTGATTTGATTCCATCTTGTGGGAAGTTCAAGTGGCAGCGTTCTTCTCCACAAGCCCATAAAAATGCTGAGTATGCTCGAGTAATGATCACATTCGGGAAATTTGCGGGTAAATGTGGTCAGGAAACAAGCATAAAAATCCTGGAATGGAATCCAGTTCCTACCGTGACCTTATCGTCAACTAAAATGCAGCAGGTGCAGGAATCTTTGGACAACGTGATCATTCTACAACACAACTTCAAGGGGGATTCACACAAATTCTGGATGGACGCGGCAAACCGTGCGGCGAAATTCGTGGTGATTCAAACGGCTCTGGCGCCTTATTACTGGGCCACATGTTTAGAATAGATCGGGTAAGTAGGGCTAGCTGATGCTACTTAACCACACCACTTCAAATTTGGGGGCCTCAATGATAGGCTCCGGAGTCGTTAAAACCACCATGAATTTTGCCGCGTCCATCCAGAATGGCTGCTTTCAGACTTCAACGATTCGTCCGGCCGTCCGTCCGTCAGTTCAACGCGTGCGCAACGGTGGACGCGTGCATGCCGCGATGGCGGTTCTAGAACGGTGTTGACAGCGCCGAACAACGATCAGACACTGTCATCACCCTTCTAGAACCGCCGTCGCGACACGCACGCGTCCGCCGTCGCGCACGCGTTGAACGGACGGACGGACTGTCGTCGAACTCTGAAAGCGGCCAATTGGGTGGATGCACCTACACCCTCCGCAATCCCTTATACGACGCATCGAACTAGTTCAGCACGTGGCAGCTTACGTTGAAACCATGCGCCTTCACCGATGTACAAGTATTTTCGCTTTTTGCCTGCAGGCTCTACTACTGCGTGGGAAAGTCGCCATGGTGTACGGAATTCTACATTGTTTTAGTTTTGTGAAATCACGAAGCTTATGCTGCACATAACCGGTAACTGCTTCTAACCGTGGCTCGAGCAGAGTGCCCTTTGGTTCACCAGTCCTGGCGCTCGCTCAGCTCTCATACATCAGTGTGGTACCTTGCAACGAAACCGAGTTCCGCGCTCGCCGCTCACCATCGCATGGTGAAATGGAAAATTGGAATTCCCACTGGAGTATTACGGCAATTGCTCCGAAACCATTGCCGCTTGATGTGGGATGGTAGTATGAGTATCGCCACCCCTCATTTTGAAATAAAAATTAGCATCCCGCTGAACCGGCACTACTTCTACACCATCCCATGTTGGTTCAATCGTGTCTTGAGTACGCCGCAAGCCCTATCCGCGAGGTTCAAGGATGGAGAAACATTCATCACATCAAATCGGGTAGAGGTCCTAACAGTGTCAATCAAACACAACATATCGTCGTGTCCGGACCAAATCCTCTCCTAGTCTCTCAACGTCTCGCTATCTGAAACGACTTCCTAACTGTTTTTTTAACACAATTCTCAAGTAGAATGGCACTCTACTCTATGTTTAGGAAACTAATTATGTCCACAACCAACATCTTGAATCTAGTCGCACGTTCTTCTGCTAACCAGTAAGTCGAATATTCCATGGTAGATAAGGAAGTTTACAAGAAATGTGGGTTCACTCTTCCAAAACGCAAACCAGTTCAAGGATACCTCAAAGGCACTGTTTACGAAAAATTTAGGGTACCCTTTTTTGACGGGAATTCATAGAACTACTCTAGAATAAAGCGATAACAACGAAAAAAGCGCAAAAAACGATGAACAAAAAGAAATAGAAAGGGTCAAAAAAGAGCTGGAAAGGGGGTTGGACGAGTCACATTGGAAGAAGCGAGTGCCCGAAGGCGACGCAATGTCTGCAATAGCAGATAACACACCCAATTTGCCTGACAATCTAACGGGGGGACGGAACTTACGTGCGTCCGAGGATGCGCGCGGCAAATTGCGCGGCGAAGTGCGTGGTGATTCAAACGACTTTGGCGCCTATCATTCTGGCCCAAATTTGAAGTAGAGTAGATTATTAGTATCAGCTGACCCTACTAAACTACTCTACTTCGAGTTTGGACCCCAATCATAGACGCCAGAGTCGTTCGAACCACCACGCACTTCGCCGCGCAATTTGCCGCGCGCACCCTCGGACGCACGACTTGACCGTCCCCCCAATCTAACTGGCAGACTCTGGCAATTTGCCAACCACCTTATCGATTTTTCACCAACTTCGCTCCAATGCGAAAGTGTTGAACGGCAATTAGATTTCGTAGTCAGCCTAGCGAGGGGCGGAGGGCGACAGTGGCTCACTCTCCGGCCCCTTATTGTACCCTATCCAGACCATTTCCGACCTCATTCCTGCACAAATGGTATCAGAGGGGGCGTCGAATTCAAACCATGTGCAAATCTCCGAAACCATTTTTTCGTGAACAGTGCCTTCAAGCTAGGAATGTTATACAATGAGGTAAATTTGGGTTTGAGTGAAAAGAGGTATTGCTCGAGATAGAACAAGTAGAAGACAAGTCTAATAGAAGCCAATCATGGTCTATGTGGATGAGCTCGACTGCATCGCAGCCAGCCTGGAAGAGGCAAAATGCACTTGATACGGAATGGCCATTAAGGTGGGTTGCATTACCCACACTGCTCAATGCACGCACTTTCTCGATGTGGAAGAGCGGGAATCTATAAGCGCAGGTTCAGAAGAGAGCGTGGAGGAAGCAAAATCGCCTAGGAATTTTCGATCAAATACGACAGTAACAGGAAATTCCATAGGACCTGCTCTTCAATAAAGTTTCCACGAGTTTTGCCAACGAAAATACACCGTAGCACTTAAAACTTCTCAGAATAGTAGAAGAGTGCGCATTGTTCGGAACCTGAGCAGCTTCTGGCAAACCCAGTGGGAACCACGACTACTACACATTACGACTGTAACTGGTGATACGACTTCAGCACATCCATAACTGTATTTTCTGCCTATAGGAACAGTCACTTATCGTTAGCTCGTAGGACAATAAAGGATAAAAGCCGTCGCGGGAAATCCTCATTGATAAGAACAGGTGTGGAACTGATCGGCAAACCGTAACAACTTTGGCTGGCAAACTTTCTTTCTTTCTAGCACGCTGGCTGGAAAGAAAAAAAGTAGCTAGCAGGTTACTCTCGTTGTGTTCAAAAACGACACGTGTCGTTATACGTCAAAGAAGGCCTCCATGTGATGTCGGGGCAAAAAGTTATCAGAAACTAGTAGGATCTCAGAGAGGATCGTGATGCGGGTAATGGCCTGAGCCAGATTGATCCCAACCAAAGGAGTAACCCAAGTAACGGTCAAGGAACTAAGCATGTGGTCAGCAGGCACGGAAACTTCACTCATATCAACATTTATATAGGCAAGAAAATTGACTCAGGACAGCTGCAGAAGTAAATTGCAGAGTTCCCTGCTTGTCTCGGTGACTGCTGAAGAAAAAAGTGAAGCTACAGAAGGCAGTCGTACGAAAAGACCCTGCTCGTCGTCGACGAGAAGGGGATCGTTAACGTCATCACTTTTTTTAAGTTTGGCTATGCCTTTACCATGAACTAACGTTGGAACTAATGTTGCACAAGATCCAATAGTTTGGATATTATCAGGCCTTCGAGGGTTATATTTAGCAGGTAGAAGTAATGTATGCAGGTAAGGCTTAGAGATCATCTCGTAAAGGAATATTGTAGAATAAGATTAGGGAATTCATGGAACCCATGCAAAGTAGGAATGGGTATCGACCTAGCTCTTGCCCCACGGAACTGCGAAACACAATGGATAGCAACGAGCGTTTAAGAGAAATTGAATCACTAATGTTCAATACACGCACGGAGCATCGACATGATCCCCTTGGGAAGCACGGGCGACATCCTCTCGTTACTTTTTGTCTAACCGCTGCAACCCATTTGACAGGCAAACAGTAGTCTTGTTCATCATGAAGACAGAACAATCTGGGCTTCTGTTCTTCTGATCTCACAAGTGCGACAAACGCTGAAAGCTGTAACCACCCTGGCACATATTAGGTGTGTGCATTAGTTTTTGCCGTTTTTTGCGTGCAAAAACATATTTATTACAAAATTAAAACCGAATGTACATCAACCAATGTATTGCCCATCGTTAGCTACATCTTCTTGCCATCTTTTTGGTATCTTGTTGTCTCCGGGTCTAAAAAAGTCTTNCCGGAATAGGTGGTAATCAGAAAGAGCAAGATCCGAAGAGTATGCGGGCTGAACAAGCTGATTCCATCCGACAACTGCAATTTTTTTTGGACATTCTTCGCAAAATGGGGACTGGCATGTTCGTGGTGGAAGAGCACCTCACCATATTTCCTTGCGATTAACGGCCGGTTGTGGGTGAGAGCATCCTACAAACTGTCAAGTTGGTGTTCGTAGCGGTTAGCAGTAACAGTTTCGTTCGGGCTCAGCAGCTCATAGTACACAACTTCCCTTTGATCCCACCACCAAATGCACACACACTTTCTTTTTGGCAATGGACATTCCGCTTTCATTGCAAGCTCTCGAGTGAAGAGAAACCATCCCAGTAGGTCCGTTCAGATAAAGCTTGTCCTCCATAGAAGCATCCGGTGCGCTTCAATGCCAGTTTTCTTGAAATCAAATAGCAGGGGAAGAGCCCTCCGGGGAAACGGTTTATCACGCTCCATGACCAATCAGTCTGAGAGCAACGGCATTTTGGGGAAAACTGATCTGTCTGCCCTTAAGTAGGTAGCCATTACCTTACCTTACAGAATATGACGAGTTTCACCGGTAATCCTCTAAAATGATCCGCGCAACGACCCTTGGAATTCGGCGGCGGAAATTAATGCACACACCTAATACATACTTCATTAACGATTGTAGGGGTAGCAGGACAGCTGAGTAATAAGGCACCCTTTCATGTAAGTGGTAGCTTACCACGAAGCAAATTGGACCTGCCTGCCAAAAAAGGCAAAAAATAGTTTTCAAAGTCAGATATTATCAGTGATCTTTTAATTCGAAACTGACATGATTTTTTATAACTGCTTCCAAATTACTTATAGTATTACTTAATGGAAAATTGTCAAAACTATGACATTAGAGATTTCTTGCAAAGTCTACCTATTACCGAAGACAAAATACGTTTCTTAGGCACCACAGAGCCAGCTCTTTGGTTTTGTAACTAGATTAGAATTATCCTCGCACCTGCCTCTAAAGGGCTGCGGTTAAGTTATCTTCTAGACATCACATCAATAGATAGGTAAATTGCTGGCCCCTGATCGACTCATACTAACCATAAGAAGTAAAGGGGCGGGTACCAAAGAAAAAAATCGATTATCAGCCTTTCCATTGCTCTTGACTATTTGTAAACTAATTGTAAGTATGTTTGTAGCAGATACCTACAATTAGACTACAGATAGTCGATACTGTCTATGCAGTTTTTAATTACTACTACTGAGACTGAAAAATCATAAAAAAAAACAAATGCCAAAGTTGAATGCTTGAAAGGTAAGCCTTAGGGGCCGTACAGTTTTTATGCAAGTTTTACAAGTACCCTAAAATTCCATAGATAAGAGCGGGTGAACCTACCGGTAAAAAATGAATTGGAAAAAATCGAAATTGAATGCAGTCACCCCTCTAACTTGATGGATGGANCAATTACTACTACTGAGACTGAAAAATCATAAAAAAAACAAATGCTAAAGTTGAATGCTTGAAAGGTAAGCCTTTAAGGGGCCGTACAGTTTTTATGCAAGTTTTACAAGTAAGTTCAGAAAAACCGCAAAGCAATTAGCAAACTCGATCTACAAAATCCACCCTGAATATGATCTAAATCCTTGTTTTGATGGTGTGAGCGGTTGACTAAGAAAATCTCAGTAGGCAAAAGATTCCTATAAAACCGTCACCTTTGCTCACGACAGTGTTAGATTTTTTATTTCACAATAGTATCACTTCCCAACTAGGCAGTGGTAGGAGGGATCAAGAGTGGTAGGCTCACGTCTGCGCTCAAGAAGAGCGCAAGTTCGATCCTTGCCTAGGCAAAACCATGCCTTGCAAAAGTTGCACAAATGATTTTGGTACCAGGCGGCTGGAGAAACCCAGTTACAATAAATAACTCTACCGTCTAAAAAAAGACCAGCGATAAAGCTAAGACGCCACCTGGAAGTGGCACGCAGGACCTCCACCTGAGTCCTGTGGAGAGTATGAGGGCTGATTCGCATCTCGGTCAAAGAAGCTAAATCCTACATGAGACTCTGTGGAATAGTTACCTGGGAAGTCCCTTGAGTACGTCAATTTAATGAAACACAGGAGTGCATGGATGAAGTGGAGGAAATCCACAGGTATCAACCGCGGGTGCTCAAAAGAAAGGTGTATCGGACAGTGGCAAGGCCAACGACGTTCTATGGTAGCGAGTGCTGGCTCGTAAGTAAAAAACATGTAAGACAGCTTCCGCTGAAATAAGGATGCTCAGATGGGCCTGCTGGTTGTACGCGACTAGAGCGGATTAAAGAGGAAGACGCTAGGGCAGCTATGCAAACAGCAACTATCCAGGTGGAGCAGAGAAAGCAGCATCTTCGATGGTTCGGGCGAGCACTGAAAAGACCACAGAGTCATCCGATAAGGGAAGCTATGGAGTTTGTGGCTCAGGGTAAGCGACCGCGAAGAGCCACAAAGAAGAGGTGGTGGGGCGAGACCAAGAAGGACCGCAACGAAACTAAGTTAACGGCACAAGGTGCCTTCGAGATCACTCCCTACGGCCTATCTCGATCAATAGAAAAAGGATAACTGTCAAGCTTTCATGTCGATGGCTATATGCATGTTGTTATCATATTGTGATTGAGATATGCTTGTTTTATTTGTCTCCATAGAAGTGAATACTCCACTGCCATCGGAATACTGTCGTCTATAACAAACATCTACCGTTTTTTACCTTTGCACCCCATGTTGCTGAATGGTACGGGATCAAGCGGACCCACGATAAGTGGGGCTACCTACTATCACTAAAAATGTCAAGGGTGCGAGGTAGTTTTCCCAGTTTACTTGAACCATGAATGCTAGTTTGTACTGTATACGGAATTGCTATCACATTGTTGGCCCAGTCGCTGCATTTTTATAAGAGTTCATGCAAGGTTCTGTATCGCTACCACAGAATAGAGTGGGATTTGGGTGAATACGAAACCGCAGAATTCTGTCACTTAATCATTTGTTTCTGGAGTTCTAGGGTTAGCACCTTGCTGCACAACTGGCACCTTTGGAATTGATTGGGTAACGATTTTTGCTCGTTGTTTCTCTTTTCTTCCTTCCTTCACCCCTTTCCTTTTGTTTATTCTGGTGCGTGCTTAAGGCTGAACTTCCCACCTTTTTGCTGTGAGTAATATTCCCATCACAACGAACATTTTATTCAATGCTTACGCACCAACATCAAACTACGAAAAAGAAGAAGTGAAAGCGGTTTATATGAACTCAGTAAAGCTCCACTGAAACACTGTTCTTTTTTCACAGTCACCGTCGGTGAAATGAACGCCCAGATTATCTCCAAAAAACGGCTGAAGAGCTTGACATGCCAACCCTCGAATCGAATGGAGCGAGCAGGATGAAAAACTGTTCGAGTTTGACGTGTCGATAGACTTCTTCCATGTGATTCGCAGTCACAGCTCTTTCAAAGCTCTCAGTTCGGAGTCAACAGTTCTATACATAATGGAAGTAAATCACACAATCGTCATCCAGAGGATGGGACCATCGTCTCCATCGCCCCCAATTTCGTTTTTAAGTGCATGGAGAGATAGCAGCGGAATCTACGAGAGAAAAGCTCTAGAACCGTCTCAAATTAGAATTGCTTTGCTTCTTTTGCGAGTCTAGGGAAGATTAAGTCAGCGAGAAGTCTGATGATCATGTTCACGACAGAGCTAGAAAAGCAGAGGGTCTAATTGTTGCTAAAAGTAGCCTCTCCCCGAAGATTCCCGAGCTGGTACGCCACCGTGGAGCAGAAGCTGCGGCCAGCTAACTCACAAACTCACGAAGCTGTGCAGAGAAGGGATTAGGGAAGATTTCAAGGAAGGGAGAACATGGGGGAAACTGCTGAGGGTGAAAAAAGCATTCATAATGCCTGTCTTGAGCACTGCAAACTTTTCACGAGTCATTATTGATAGGATTGACAGAATACTTGATAAAGGACAGCCATGAAGTCGAGTAAGATTTGGCGAGTAAGATAAGTACAATCGACCACGTCTACACTCTTATAAGAGTTATTGAAATATGGTATAGAGTTTCGTTATGCCTTCCGCTCATGGATTCAAAGAAGGTGTTTCTTATTTAATAACATACATACACAATTGGAGCCCTGGAACCAGGGTGTTTCTTCTCAATATGTACTCCGTGAGCCCTACAAAAACTTCACGGCCAGGAATGCGCCATTCTACGAGGAAGTCATTGTTAAGGTGAAGACAGAGGTTTGACAATGTGATGCCATCTCACCCGAACGTTTCACTGTATATATTTAGTAAAGACAATATTCATGAAAAACGGATTGGTTCGTCATGCTCCCTCCGAGACCAGAGAAACGAATGTGTCGGAATGCTCCATGTGCCTGTAATTAGGTCGAGAATCAACATGATGAACGACCTATCTCCGGAGCTTAGCAGAAGGAAACGCGTCTCATGAGGAGCATTCAAGAATATCGAGAGAGTAATGAAGAAGACAAAGAACATCCGGCTACGCGCTCACTTTTTTGACACTGCTGTCCTTCCTGCTTTGACGTACTTCTCGTAGGCTTAGACTCTAAAAAAGCAGGATGAGTTCGCAGTTAGCGACATTTAACGCGCTGTGGAAAGAGCGCTGCCGGAAATGTCTCCATACACGCCAAAGCAAATGGGAATCCGTAGTCCCGAACCACATCAACGAATGAAGATTAGGGGCGTGGTCGTCTTTGTCAAAAAATCGAAAATTAGGTCGACCGAACACGTTATTTTATGCAATATTGGGATGATCCTTGGACCAGGGCAGTACTGACTAGACCCCTCGAGACGTCAAACGAACACCAAAACGGCAGCTAGCGCGATGAGCAGGCCTCTTCTCGAAAGTTTCGAATGAAAGGAATGTCATGCCTTGTGTACGGTTCACCGGACCACCTATGCTCGCAACAGGCACGAATCGAGACATTACGGGCACCTGCTCAAGGAAATCGATGGACAACTGGACAGGTGATGCAAGTTGTAAGTTTCATTTCTCACGTCTTACTAGAAAGTAGAGTAGTGAAAAACTGTTCAATTCACCCTCACATGGCGCAAATGTCCTAGTATTGGGGTCGCCCATTATAACGAACTTTTGTCTTCTTCTTCACTTACCCGCGACTCATATTCATGCTTCTAATATTAATCTTAATATTCATGCATACTCTGGCCGAGCACTATGCTTAAGAAATTCCGTCATTCCTCTGCGATTTGCAACTCCACTCATTTGAAGGCACACCTAACGATAATCTTGGGGCACCTTGATTTAGATGGCTAATGGAAGTGATAGCCCAAAATAGTGCATAAGTTGCGAAGAAAACGCGAAATTCGGCGTATTTGGTGAATCATGAGACTTCAAGAATTAGTGATGTTAGGGTTGGACGAGAATGACAATAGCATGGAATGGTTATTTGGACGGGCTGTTCAAATGTGTGTGTCATTGCGTACAGTTGGCTTCAGGAGGCTCGTGCGGGCACAGTATGCGTCGCATTATTAATAGTGCAACCTCAGCAGCGCAGCCCCCTATTTATAAAGCGTGGAACCCTTGCTGATAACCAGGCCCACCTTATAAAGAACGGACCACGGCACCAAACACCAAAGTCCAAAGGTTGAACTGTTTGTTTGAAGCTCATCTGGCTTTGACCTACAGGGTGTCCCAAAATTATGGACGCCAATTCATTGCTATGTATTGTATGCTTCAAAGCTTCAAAGCTGAGAAAGACAATCAAATCTATATACGCACCTGTGCAACGATACAATTATAATCATTCTCTGAAATATCCCCCATTAGCAGAAACAGAGGCCCAGAGTCTGTTCTCGAATTCCTCGGGCGTTGCCGTTGCAGTTCCTGTTAACCCTCCACCATCTCTTCCCAGACACTCTTGAATCTTACTTTCTGAAACACCAAGCTGAGACTTCAAAACTGGCAGGTTCTCTTCTAATCGGGGAAGTCAAGGGAGCTTAGATCTGCAGAGCGTGATGGCCATTCCTCTTCACTCATGAAGTCCAGCGGCTGGAGTCGGTAACGCTCATGGCGAGCTGGCTCTATGGGCTGGAGTACCGTCTAGTTGAAAGGACCATGGGCTGTTCCAGAAAGTGCTCGTTATGAAACGTCTTTGTCAATTTTCAT
This sequence comes from Haemonchus placei, assembly GCA_900617895.1. Lineage (NCBI taxonomy): Eukaryota > Metazoa > Nematoda > Chromadorea > Rhabditida > Trichostrongylidae > Haemonchus > Haemonchus placei. Next base: position 126,208 of record UZAF01016180.1, read on the forward strand.
GCCGATAACGACTAAACCAGCGGCAATGTTGTTTACGCATATTGCAAGAAAACCTACTTGTGCAACTGACCAGTGGCTAGTGAAGTGAAATCAAAAAATTACTCCTTCCATAGAGGTTTCTGAACTTTGGCGCCACTAATTTCGTCACCCTGTATTTAGAAGGCTCTTGGCGTTTTTGTTGAACATTCGTCAAGATTGGGCGCGTCTACTCCTGACAAATGACTTACATATACTTCCATTTCTGAGCCTCTCTACCGACAATTCACTATCGTGGAATGTAGCGTCGATGAGTTCTGACTTAAATTTATCAAGTCTTCGCATAAGTACATAAAGTCGACAACATTGCAGAGGGTCTTTGAGAACGTTCCGGAAAAAGATAACTAGTGGAATTGATGGAAAGGCTGAAGACCTTAGCATTAAGTCGTTGGGAAGGGATGGTCTGGTAAACGGTTCCTACTCCACTGGTTGAGTGAAATTTCCCTCTGAACCTTTTTCTTGCAGGTTTTTTTTTCAAAAGCGATATTGAATGTTAATGTGAAAACGAAGCAAAACATGCCGATTGTTAGCTATTGACCTATTTTCATTTATTTGGACGCCCATATTCCCCAGTTTCCATAGAATATGTACGTATACCATTTTCATTATTTGCCGAAGCTTCTCAAATGGTTTGTCTGAGTTCTGAATGACTCTGACGCATAAATCCTGGCATGGGGCGACAACAAATTGCAGGGTGTTCACTAGATGGCAATGCATCCATAAAAAGTTTGTGTTTGGTGTAGATTTCGAGTCGGCATATTATTGTGTTTTTTAGAACAACATTGGTGGTACCGTAGCCACCAAGAGCGAGCTTTACATAAAGATTTTTCAAGCTCGAATTGAACAAAATCAAGTCGGACGATATCTCTTCCAGGCAAAACCCTGCACAGACCCTGTCGCTCTCCCCTCTCTCTCACTCTCTCTCTCTCTCTCTTGGGGTTTCTTCAGGTCGTAGGTGCATATAAAAGCCGCAAACAATCGCTGTCCCCATAAACACCATTATCAATGCTAACACTCGAATACAGCCAGACGTATGCATCAGAGCATCAGAGATTTAGGCTATACGGATCCACGCCACAGTGGAAAGTAGCGGTGGACACTTGAGCAATCTTATATCCTACAGGTAATCTACAGGTAATGGCATAAATGAGACTTTCGATATGAAAAAGTTTTCTGAACACCTCTCACACACCTAGTCTTAATGCAAAACATCTCTCATGCACATGTGTGTATGTTGCTAGTCCTCATGCACCTAAACATCTACCCACCCAACGAAAAACAAGGTTGTTATAAGAAACCTTGTTTTTCAGTTGACTATTCGAGTTGGAGATACCATATAAAGTCGTAGGTGATTTGCTAGTACGACAATTACTGCAAATCACTATGGATACCTTGTCAAGTAAATAGAAAAAAGCTTATTACAGTGTATGAGTACCAGTTTAAGAAGCAATGATCGTCACAATGTTTTGTTCAAGCATCACGAAGCACAATAAGCTGAACTGTCAAATCAATGCTCATTGTCATTTCCGCATAAAAAGAACAACGCTCGACGATGGGCCAAACAACACACATATAGAATAAGCAATGCTCGATCGTAAGCAAGAAGTGTTAGCTGATCCACAGCAATGAAAAGTAAGCGGGAATATTCGTTGTATCGTTTATCGTTTCGGAATGTAAGAGCGTGGTTACCTTGGTCTAAGGTCGTTTCTAGGAAGCAATTTCACGTGGCAATATTGAATTCATGTCTAGATACGTACATTTATCATCCCCACCGAAGTCTGAGCACTTTTGCATGAGCCTCTTTGCATCAGGTACTCGGATTACCTTGAAGAAAATGTTTTACGTTTTTGTCACTAATGTGAAGACGGCAGAGCTGAGTATAGCTTTCGAATAGCGCGGAGAAAGAGCGGAAATGATGTTTTTCATGACTAAACCTCACCATAACACTTTTAACACTTCGAGGAGACGAGAAGAGGGAGGTTGAAGCAGGGAAAAGAGTTCTCTACTGCTACCACTGGTTCCACTTGGCGAATCCCTGGGCCCAGTTATACTCCTATCCATGAAAAGAAGCTTACAACAAGTTCAATGTGTTAAGCACGCAATGTTGTCCAGTAGCCTCCGCAGTTAGTGGAGCACTCTGAAGACACTACTCCTTGTCAGAGCGATTTTTTCGCCCCCATAACATGCTCTTTATCCACATGCCAAAGTGTAGTTGAGCTGTGGAGGGAAAAAAGGGGAGAGAGAGCTAAAGTTTCAGCTAATAAATCACGTCTGAACTTCAGCACGTCTCTTCCTGCCTAGAGCGAGCTCATTCAGACAATAGCTCCCACCTCCTTTGGCCTTGTAAAGGTCATCGTTTGCAGTTTGACAATGCATTGTCCAAAAAGAGCTTCTTGATGAAGTATGTATTTGGCAACATGACAAGGTAGCAATCGACAAACTGGAAAGCTGCGTCTTTTCGCGGGCAACCCGCTCACTTCTACGAGCGGAGATATGGGAGGCAATCATGAATTTAATATTCTGCATACTCAGACTTTGAATTTAAGTCATGGCTAGGAGTGATTCGCGTCAAAATATAACTACGCTAAAGGAGGTTCGATATTGAAGTTCTCAAAAGAGGATATTGGAGACGTTGCTAAAACGACTGGGAGAAATACACCACACTTGATCGTAAAGTCGAGAACTATGAGCTGTCTGCATAAGTTAGCATACATAGCCCAGGGGAGCGGGTCTATTGCTATCACAACTGACAATTGCTCTTTGCTTCATCAGCGGTTCAATGTATGTATTTCGAAAGCAGCAAATACACCTCATATCATCACAGCATTCATTTGCTTGTCTCACCCAGTTGTTTAGGAGGTCTTCTGAAGCGATTGAACTGACATTGAACAATAGTGGGAATTGGTTGGCGGTACAACATTGGTTAACTATGGCGAAGTGCTTGAAAATTTTGAACAAAACAAAACAAAACAAAGATCGAGGTTGAAGGCAGAACGTCGACCATGTTGTAATCCTAAAAACTCGAACCAGTTTCATTTTTTGACAGTGACAATTGTTCGATGATGTCGGTCAGCACAAAGGTCCCATCTTACTGAACCCCTTTATGCAAAAATTAACTTGATAAACCACGGAAGCAATTTTTTCATAAAGATTTTCGAAATTTCTCTCTGAGGGACTTCCATATTCTTTGCAAGTATGAGAAGGTCAAACTGAGATAGGCGCAAAGGAATTAAGAGAAGGGCAGAAAAGACCACATAGACCTAAAAAAGTGAGGAACAGGGAGGGCAATTGGAGAGGACAGAAGTGAGGGAGGGGATGTCAAAAAAGCCTATAACGAGAAAAATGAATTGGCTTCAGAACTCTCGGACTCTTTATTCTCTTGAGCCACCACAAAGAGGCAGTGGAGAAACAAAGCTAGGGGTGTAAGCACGTTATTGGAAAGGATTTTACGAATAATCAGAGTAGCTATGGCGACAAAAAGCATGCTATTCTTGGATTGCTGTATCAGTGCGTAGAAGGAGTTTCCACCGACGACACATAGAATTACAGTTTTACACTGCATTTGTCGTATGGCAAATGACAGTGTTGTGCTAGAAGAGAAACGGTCAGCCCAGGTATAGTCACTAAATGGTGAAAAAAGCATTGCTCGGAGAACGTGGGCAACGGAGTGTCGAAATCATTGACGTTCTCGCAACTAATATTCATGCAACCCCAGCTTTTATTGTGAAACTGGTGAGAACCTTGAGATATGTATATGAATGATATTGATATTATCCCTAGAAGAATACTAGAAACATATAAATGTGTTCGTGTGTATATATGCACCTAGCTATTTTAGTAATAAGGAATTCCATATATATATCCACTCAACGGATACGGAATCGAAACATTGTGATTTTCAACGAGGACGAGAGGGGAGCGATGGAGGTGGCGAGGCTATTGGGGGAAATAGCAGTAGTACAAGTGGCAGTCGAAATACATGCGAGTAGGTAGGCGATCGCAAGATTCGTGGTGCATCACCGTCTTAGCAGCCTCGAGGTATATTCGCCGCATACCCACTCAGACCATTGTGCAGTACGCAACCGGTGGACTATGTATGTGATAACTTCGCTGTATGTTCTGTTAGTGCCCTATACAGTGCGTTTCATAATCATATGGTCACCCTCGATTTTTGCGATTCTGGAGAAAGCAGCCGGAATGGAATTTTTTGGCAAACGCAG
>UZAF01016181.1:10242-98026 GCA_900617895.1 Haemonchus placei
CTGGGGCGCCGATGGTCATGTAGACCGCAACTCTGCTATTCACTACATTATTCGACTGAGCGCTTATTCCTCTGACTTCTGCTGCCGAATTCGTCAAGTATTGCTCTGATTTTATTCTACTGCTGCAACCAACCACTAATTTATTTAAATTGTTGACGTCGTTGCTGTAGAGCAGTTTATTTTTCAAATATACAGGTTTTTCTTTCTAGACTTACACCAGTTATCGTGAGCATATTGCATCACGATCCTGGTGTGATTTAAGAAGGAAACCGAAATTATTTGTCAGCAACTCGTAAGTAGTTTTTCGGTTGATTGGTATGATATTTCATATCCTATGACATTTTAATCTTTGTACTCCCGAGTACTCCTGTCGNGTAAAGGTTGGAAAGTGAAGGAACTGGTACGTATCCATTAATTACTATGGAAGTGATTGGTGCTTGTTTGGTTCTAATGACCTCTCCTCATAGTGCTGAAGTTGGTCTTTAAGAAAAGCTCTATAAAAACGGGAACTAGCCCAACTCTCCCGCCCAACGATATTTGAAGACTTTTTACGAACTTCTTAACACAATCCATCTATTCATCTGACATCTGGTATACAAATTTGATTGATTTGTGACATTTTCTCTAGATGCTTCACTTTGTTACTGTTCTCTACAGTTAATTATTTTTTACACAATTAATAGAGGTATAGGAGCAGTACTATAACATTCGAATATTCGCATTTAATTAAGGTCTTTTTGCAATAGGTGCACGATAACTGGATGCGCGTTCCTAAGTTTCCACAACCCTAAAAATGCATTTCGTAGAACATACTAACCTTTTGCTACTTCCTTGGGCGTTCTCAGAGTAAAACTCCCCTCCACTTTGGTAGAGTGCTTTTCCTTGGCAAAAATCCACACTCTCTCCAAATTCCGGTTCATATAATCGAGAAATAGAGCTTCGGATATCAATTTAACACTGTCTTTGAGGCGTAAAATACTGCGCTCCAGCGTCACTTACCTGACCCACGGCGAAAACAAACACTTCCTCTCCCTCCCCTACCCCGGGCGTTATGCATACGGGCCACAAAGGAACCCTCATAAATGTCGTTACGGTAGTCTTCAGCTGTACGCAATTGCACAAGAGACTCATGGTATTTTTTTACTTATCGTAATTTCACGGGTGTGTGTACATTCGTGCGATTCGGGCTGCGCGCGGCAAATTGCGCGGCGAAATTCGTGGTGGTTTAAACGACTCTGGAGGCTATCATTGGGGCCCAAATTTGAAGTGAAGTAGGTTAGCAGGATTGTCCAACTCTACTAAAGTACTCTACTTCAAGTTTGTGCCGCAATAATAATCGCCAGAGTCGTTTAAAACAGCATGAATTTCGCCGCGCACAGCTCGAATCGCACGAATGTACCGTCTCCCTAATTTCACCATTTCCTTTATACTAGTTGAAGTGGTCAGAAGTTTCGCCTGTTGAGGTTACCTCTGCAATGGACGACGATGAGTCAGTTGACAATGGAATGGAGGTTGAGGAACCTGAAGCGTCTTCAAAGGGTGCGAAACAGGTGATTCATAGGATATTCAATAAGCACTTACCTAAAGCAACTAAGTTTTTTTTTATGGTATTTGGGGGTTTATCACATGTTTTAACCAGTTCTTTCTTTCCAATATCAAATTTTCTATGACCATGTCGACGATCTCTAGACATTACTTTCACTATCGGGTTTTTTTTCTCACATTCTTTTTCCATAACCCAAAATCTTATACCCGTTTTTAGACTGTCAAGTGTTATTGAGATACAATCAATTTTAATGAATCGGATATCTAAGCACGTGTCATGAACAGTGATCATAAATGATATTGTAGGTTTACATTCCCGGTGTTAGCCGAGCTTTAAAAGAAGGCGAAGAACTCGACTTTGATCCTGGAGCATACAAAATATTCTATTCGTTTGAAACTAGTGAGTCTATGTTTGTTCATCTTTCTTTTTTTCCTCAATTCCACAGCTAACGAGCACAACTCTTCCGCAGTGTCACGAATAGGGTTGCAGACCAAGCGGGTACATTTGTTACCAGGTAATCTAATTCTTCTTGAATTGAAGAATATGACGTAGAACAAGTTTAAGTAGTCAGCTGATTGAATCATAGCTGTGTTATTAAGTTAATTCGACATTTTTAGTTCATGCGTATTATATTATACTTATTCAGAATGGTCGTGTCTCTCTTTCGACTTTGTCAGGGAGGATGACCCAGTTACGGACCTTCCCCTGAAGTGCTATATTGTGGCTGGAACTCAAGCCGACAAGCCCAAGAACAATGAGCTTACCATAATGGGACTTAAGAATCTTAATCTGTTAGAGGTTCGTTTCTAATTCCTAATCACTTTCATATATTGTTAAGTAAAAGTGTTTATAAGTGGATGTTGTTCATGAATCCGATCTCGATGTTCAAGCTCTTATTGTAATATTGTTCAAAATGTCTGAATAGCATAGTCTTTTCACCATCAGGATGACGACGATGAAGATGAAGATGAGTTGAGTGACGACGATAGCGACGATGATAGTGATTCCAAAAAAGAAGCAATATTCCATTCCGTTTCGGTGTCTCACTACGGTGGAGTTAATCGAATAAAGGTTCGGCCTTTTTCATCATTATAAATTTATTTCATGGACTAGAAAAAAACTTCGCCACCATAGTCTTATATGAACCTTCTAGCCTTTGGTACTGATGAAAAGTTCTCGCTCGAAGTATTGTTCGTCTGTTTCTGTGTTCTAAAACTGCATTAGAAAATTGGTTCGCAGCAGTTTAATCGACCTCAAGACCCTTGTTGTGCCTGTACCACTTCTCCAGTATATTGAACTGTTACTCTGTTGCTTCTAATCTAATTTCCGATCGTCATGAAGAGATTCGGTTGAAGCTTCTTGCCCCACTTTCTTCTGCTTGAAGGCTCAACGTCTCGGTGACGGAACAGTATGCGCTGTGTGGAATGATATTGGAAAAGTACAGCTTTGGAATTTAACGAATGCCGTGAAGGAATGCGTCAATATGTCAACTAAAGGCAAAGAGGAAAAGCAGATTCAAGTGAGCTCAATTTGTTTTATCAGTGAAAGGGATGCATAGTTTCAGATTATACTAAAGTAGTGCTCGTTTCTGCCCTTGAGGACGAAGTTATATAAGTTTATTTGCCTCAAACTACATTCAATTAGCATATAATGAGTCTTTTTCTTGATATTCCTCGTTCAGTCTCCATTTCTGTTCTCAACTTCGTTCCGGGGGCATGATCTTCAAGATATTAACCCTAAGGATAAATTATGCGATGCGTTGTTACTTTGAGTTGAAGGTCTTTTTCTTTCAAGGAAAAACCTCTTTTCTCCTACATAACAAAGAAGGAAGGATTCGCACTTGACTGGTCGAAGCTCAAACAGGTGCTTCTAAAAGCTCTGTTTAAGTTGAACGATTCTTTCAGCTGTTAATTTATTACGTATTCAAGGGAGATTTTGCTTCTGGGGACCAAGCCCGAAACATCCATATATACAGAATGCATGAAGGTGGAACATGGGTTGTCGATCAACGTGCTCTCAACAGTCATTCAGGTGAGCCTTGGTTGCAGAACTTTGTGCTGAAATCGTTAGACGAATGCTAGAACGTCTACTGACGGTCTCTCGAACTATTTTGCTATTCTTTAGTTGGAAGGTTATTACGTATCCATCAAAAAGGTTTAACGCTGTAATAGCTGTACTATTGAGGTAATTGGATAAAAGAGGATTGAAGAGGTTAATGTCATTGGTACATAAATATTTGGAGCTAGAACTGAAAAAAGTTTTTCCCTATCTGTCTAGCAATGAAACTTCAATACTTAATTTCGTAAAAACATTTTATAGGATCCGTAGAAGATGTCCATTGGTCTCCTACAGAAGAAGGTTTGCTTGCTTCGTGTTCCTGTGATGGAACTATCAAGCTTTGGGACACACGCGCTAGTCCAGCAGATGCCTGTGTGTGCACTGTAGAAAAGGTATCTTTAAGCTCACACTGTTTCACTTGTGCGTTTGTTCTTTATGAACTTTATTAAATATTCCTCTTTTATCATTAGCCATTTTGTATGCGATATCATTTTTAGGCTCACAGCTCCGATGTAAATGTTATATCCTGGAACTCACATGAACCACTATTGGTGACGGGTGGAGATGACGCCGAGTTGAGGATCTGGTCCCTGAAAACAATACAGGTATCTTGATTGCTTGCAAACTAGGCGTTAAAGATTCCGGATAGAGTTGATTTTGATGCCTCGGCCATTGTGCTCGAGTCTGTGCATTGATTGCTGATATGCCTTGTGACTTTCCACAAAGAAGGCTAGGCTTGGATAGTAAATCTTCATAGAATTCGCATTGTTGCTCGTTCGGTGGTAATCACGAATAGATAGATAGTCGGTGATGTTATATGATAAAAGCGAACTAGTTGATTTATTAATTTCACCAGTTGGGCTATGCATACATTCTATGTCCACGACCGCCCATAGGCTTAAACTTCTGCAGGTACTTTATCAGGTGATATCGAATTTCCGTACAAATAGACAGACGGACAGACAGACTCGAGCGCTTTATACATAGTAAGGATATTTTGTCCTAATAGTCAAGACATCAGTAAATGGTCCATACGTTGAAGGTTCTGGCATTTTTGCTATTCATTCTTCAGTTTGGTCAACCTGTTGCTCGGTTCAAATATCACTCAGGACCTATCACTTCGGTGGAGTGGATGCCGCAGGTTTTTGTTTGTGCTAATTGCTTCATGGATTGTGGTAATTGAGTTTCCTTACATTGTTGTCGCTCAGGAGTCCACTACATTTATGGCTTCTGGAGAGGATGACCAAGTCACTATTTGGGACATTGCAGTTGAACCTGATTCACAAGAATCTGTTGAGGGCGTTCCTCCACAGTTAATGTTCTTACATCTTGGGCAGAAGGAAGTATGTCATTAATTCAGTCACAATATGATAGAGCGTTCAAGCTGATAGAGCATTTCTAAATGTCAACCTCGTTCACACGATGAAAACTCGTTAGAGCTACAAAGGGATGTTCCTTTTCAGGTAAAAGAAGTACACTGGCATCCTCTTCTGAACGGACTTGCTGCTACAACATCATTGGATGGATTTAATGTGTTCAAAACTATAAATGTTTAAAATTATGCTTAGAATCATTTTTACTTCTTGTTGTGTTTTCATTGCTTCTGTTACTGTTACATTTGTTGTGATTTTTCAAAGGTTTTTTTTTGAGTTAAGAAGTTTTTATTTTCTTTCAAACCTACAAATGAGAAATTTCTATGAATCCATTGTTAGCTTGTTACCGTTGGCCGATGAATGTTAGGAACATTAACAAATGTAGTTAATTCATAGCACACAGAGAACCAAGACCGACAAATCGTATGAACTGATTGAGGAGTACATGAAGTTCTTCTCGTGAAGTTTATGATGTGGATAAAATTCCCAGTGTGCAATTAGGAAGAACTGGGACAAGGTCTGAGCTACAGTATAGTAGCTCAACCATCTCTAGGTTCTGTTAGTTTACCAGCTACTGAAGCTCGGAAAATTAACCCCCTCAAAAAAGAGCTTAGTGCTTCCGTAGGAGAATCCTATACTTTGTAAAGTCGTAGAGAATTCTCATTTTAATGCTGTGTTAAGGGCAAACCCGATTAGACTCGAAGGCGTGCTCCTCGTGAAAATACTCATTATTATAGCACCCTAATAAATGAGGTAATCAGTAATAGTAAGTCACACGAAATCGAATTGGGTTGCAGGAAAAGGACTACCCAGACAAGTAGGACAGTGTAGTTGTCATGCTCTAAAATGAAACCGCTACGTTGCTCCATGCAGCCGCTTGAACTAAATTCAAGCAGCTGTACGGCCGCAGGACATGACGGGGTGGACGAGATGGTGCGACGTCAACGGGTTCATGCGTTTCTTCCGATCAATACTGCATATCATCATGTGTTCCACTCCTCTTGTCTTGGGTCATTTATGTCGTCATACTTCACGTTCCCTGGCGTACCTCGCACTGCCATATTTTCGAAAATTTCTTGTTCTCCTATAAACTCCTAATGAATTCTCGTTTGTTTGTAGTTGCTGAGGGTACCAAAAAGAACTTCAGTACTGCGAAAATTAGGGGGAAAGTTAGCAGGACCTGAAAATTTAAACAGTGCCAACTTCTCGTTTTTGGTATCTATGCTTTTTCTTATTGGCTCATAGATTTGTTATGTTGTACGGTTGAAACTTGACAACTTTCCTTCTTTAATGGCGACTTTCAAGTCTGAATTCAATAAATTATAGGTTTGCCGAGAAGCTCAAGCTCCCGTTCTCGGGAATGCTTGAAATTGAAGGCATCGGCAGTGAGGTGAGGAAAGCTTTACAGTTTCTATGTTCGAGCCACTAGTTTTCGGAACTGTCTTTCTAGAACAAATATGTTTGATTTTTTTTTCTAAAAGTATCCTTTGAAAGTCAGTAGGAAGCTAGCTCCTGTGACTCAATTTCAGCTGTTCCCTCGCTTTACAGGTGACGGACAGAAGGTACGTCAAATATGAGGCGTGTGAACAGCTGCAATGAAGATATTTCCACGAAACATGTGGAAAGAAATTCTTTTAATGTTACGGATCGAATGAAAAGCACTAGACATGCTTTTTTTGGTCTCGATTTTGTTATTGAGAATTGCTGGCCAATGGGCGGTCCTTAGAGTATGAGACGGTGAACGCAATAGATTAGTGAATCATCTGTTCATAGTTTTTAGAAATTGCGGGGAATTGATTTGTGCTGTGTAAGCGTCTTCGAGTTGATCGTTTTCTGGTCCTTCGAAGTTGCTGTTCTGCAAAACTCAGTGTTTAAAAAGGGTCACATCCGTATGCTTTCCGAAAAAAAAAGAACATTTCGAAGTTCTACATCACCGTAAAATTAGATCGTATTCAATTCGAGAAGCATTAGTACAAAGGACACGCATTGTGCGTATTTTCACTTTTTGCTGGCCGCCTTTCTCTGAGTGTAGTACGGATTGGTTTGGGTGAAAGTACGAAAGTCAGGTAGCTTTTGTGAATACTGCCAATTCATATAAAAAAAACAGCGATCCGTAAAAATCGCTGTTTTTCTATATGAATTGATTATTAAGTGGGCGGGGTTTTGAGTTGGGGGGCGGAGCTTCTTCTTAACTTCTTCCTCGAGGTTTAATTTACCCATCCATCAAGTNAGAGGGGTGACTGCATTCAAATTCGATTTTTTCCAATTCATTTTTCACCGGTAGGCTCACCCGCTCTTATCTATGGAATTTTAGGGTATATGTTTTTCCCATTATCACCAGTAGCTCTGCCATCTCCTGTACACGCGACATTTTCCTTCATACACGCTTCCTCATTTATAGCATCCTGGTAAAAGCATCACAGGGAGGGGCAGTGAAGAGCAGATGTGATAAAGGGCAAAATTATCACTACAACCTTGTGTCTATGCACCCGGCTGGTTTTGTGAATTCCGAAAGATATTTTGGAGAATTAGTGGCTCCCGCAAAATGCTCTGATGTGCTATACTTTTTTCAGGTTGTGACAGCGTTTTTTGTCATTACGCTGTCAATAGCTGCATTATCTATTTTTGTCAGTGCCTGGAGGCTAACTGGTCGACGACCGCTGTTTTATGATCTATTTCTAGTTGAAATACATTCATGGGGTGCCAGAAGATTTGTACAGGTAACAATATCGTTAAGATATATAAAGAAATATTTAATATTGCTAGATAAATCTATCTCCTGTTCGCTTGTATGAAAGCGCAACACCTTACTTTCTTGTTTCCTGTCCTAGTATTTTCTTTATGAACTGTAAAGAGGTAACAGAAAAGTAACAAAGTTATGAGATGGTTATTCAATTAGTCTTTCAACAAACTGTGTTGTGTTCAGATTGAAAGATGTTTAAAGAGGCAAATTATCACAGTCAGCTGCATTTTCCCAGTGCTGTGGTTTATACACCAAACTTTGACGTTATTTATATAGTTATTGCAATCTGCTTTGGATTTTTTCATCAAATATCCTCAGATGGTTGTTGTTAACCATTTTCCATTCGTTCACTTTTCTCTGTTCAGGTACTACAGTTGGGTCAAGAGTTCCGTCCACTCGGTTCATGGAGTGAGGTGATGGCACGTATGCGGTCACGGGCGCGTTCACAAGTCCAAACAAATACAAACGATTCATCAACTGAAGCCCCAGTCGCGTTCGACACCAATGTTGTTATACAATCACCTGCTACGGTGATGGACGAATCAACTGCAAGGTACTTTTATTTTTAGTGCCCCACATAGTGTAGCGTACTAATAAGCATAAGATACCAAAGCGTGGACGAAGCTTTTTACATATTGTTTGATGACTGTTGACTATTAGAGTTTCAGCATTCCTTCACCTTCTTCGTCCACGCTTTGGGAAATCGAAATGCCGGTGGCAACTTCCGGTGGAGGAAGTGACGTGTCGCATGAAAGCCATTTTGCCGCAGCTGCTGCCATCGCAGTATTGGGACGAGGGTGGGCTTTCAATCTCACTTTATGACTAGAAGACTAGCCGTTATGGTAAATGACTAGCTAAGACAAAGAGAAGACGCTATTTTTTGCAATGCTTAGTTCTCATTGAAGAATTTTTTCATGGTAAGATGGGTGTTACTTTCTTCTGAAGCTCATCTGAGTTGCCATGTTCTGATCATACGTAAGCATCAGTTGTTATTTTGATAATTAGCCATCGTCCCATGATCTTTATCATTTTCAAATAGCGGAACGTATTTCTTATTGACTGTATTCAAACAAAAAATGAGTAAAATTGCTTTGCAGTGGTTTCCAAGCAACATCGTCGGGAACAATGGATGTTGTTCCCGGTATACCCAGTATATCAGCGGTTGGTGTATCCTCCGTTATTGGTGAGAATAGCAACGATACGAGCCAACGTTCCCACGGCACAACGAGTATAGTCATGCCGGTGAATATCAGCGTCGTTAATGATGAACCGGAGCGCAATCAAGTTCGTGGTTCAAATTTACATATTTGAAAAATTTACAATTTTTTTTAAAGAATTGAACAATCATACATAAACTCCAGGCCCAGGATCAAGGAGGTTCTGGTAACAACACAACCGCCGCTCAGCAGCAGGATAGTGGTTCAACCAACACTTCACAATGCCCCAGTGGAGAAGGTAATGTCTGTTCAAATATCGAAGGTTTTTTTTGATGGGCGGAACTCTCTTTCTTATCTTTCATATCCACGTGAAACTTCTATAGAAAANATAGTGGTTCAACCAACACTTCACAATGCCCCAGTGGAGAAGGTAATGTCTGTTCAAATATCGAAGGTTTTTTTTTGATGGACGGAACTCTCTTCCTTATCTTTCATATCCATGTGAAACTTCTATAGAAAAACATGAAGAAGAAGAAGATCATGGAAATAGTTCCGTTGAAGCGGAAGGAGATTCGGTGATTCGCCTCAAATTTCTCGACGATACTCAAAGGGATGCCCGCACTACCATGACTGATACGATTGGAAAATTCAAGAGGTTGAATAAGTGTTTCACTAACAGTACCTTTTGTTATTCTTTCAATAACGGATCTATGAATATTTCCAGTGTTCACTTTGGTGATGCTGTCGCTGCTGGCCGGGTTGTGAGGTTAATCTACCAAGGTCAGTTCGTTTCCGTCTTGTGTTTGTGTTGTCAAATTTAGAGCGGTTTCCGCTGTTACGAAAACTTTAACTTGCAAGTTTCCTGCCAGTGCTCGGTTCACCTTCTATCAATCGAGAGAACTAAATGTTCAGGACAACTACTACGGGAAGATTCGAGAACGTTAGCATCTTACGGTCTTCGCGACGGATGCGTAGTTCATTGCCATATCAGTAATACTCCATACGCTAGACATGTAAAGCGGTTTTACAATTATTTTTACACAATACCTCCAATATCGTTATTACTTGTTTTAGGCCCCATCTACTTCGGTGCCAGTGTCCTACTCCTCTGGATTGAGACATCGAGACGCCGCTCCCAACAATGCACCTTCCACGTCCAATGCAAACCCCGAAGCGCAAGGTTTCACTTTAGTCATTGCGGCTGAAAAAGCCGCTTGTTATTCTCTAAAACCTACTCGAGGGGTAACAATCGCTGCTTCAGAATTTCGTTATCCACGTTGGGCGGTTGCTGTACTACTGTACACTTATCGGTTTCCTCTGATTGGTGTACCGTTGGATGCCATAATTCGATTTATGTTTGATAGGCAGATGGCACCTTCAGCGGAACCAGGAGTCTTTCGTCGTACCTACCAAAGGTATTTTTTGTTGGAATTCGGCGATTTTATTGCACCATTTCGTTCGGCGTAGGAGCAGTAATAAGCATAAATTAATTCTTCCTTTATTTCACGCTAGACGATAATGTTTTGAATTTTATCTGATGTCTTGATTTTCGGCGCACTAAACACTTCTTTACTTCTTTTGAAGTTCATTCCGAATTTCTTGAAGCTTAAGCACCTTTTTATGGTCTCTTCTTTCGGACTGGATTTCGATGACCTTAGTGTCGTTTCCTCAGTTCTTCGCTGCTATATGGTTTCTAACGAACTCGAGGATCATGATATGCATACTGTAGAAGCTTCTCCTATATTTTCATACCTAGATTATAAATAGTAATGCGTTGCTTTTGTCAGGTATTTTTAACGCTTGCGTTTCCTCCTCTTATTTCCATTTCGCTTCTTTCAGGGCTTACAATGCGATCTTTGGACCTTCTCGTGATGATGGCATTTCACCTCTAGATCGTGCAGCAGATGCAGCAGCCAGGGCACAGCCGCAGCCATTGTGTCTTGGAGATTACCTTCTTTGGATTTTCGCAGGTTAGTTGATATATTAGGAAAGCCTCTTTCGGAACCACACTGAACAGCTACCTCTCAACGCTTCAAATCCTCTGAGAGAAATATTGCTTCTGTTCGATTATCCCAAAATAATTTCGAGTGCCAGAAGCAGCTTAGAATAGCAGCTCCATCTATTTAAATGAACAGAGAAAGAATCTTAGGATCTTATGCTGCATAGGTTGAAGAGAGGCAGAGCTCTAAAAGAAACGAAGAGCTCATGTCATCACTATATGGCTTGAGTTGGTTTCTGCGCATGTGTTTGAATTTGGTAGCTGTGTAGTCGGTATTTCTTGACCTCACCTAATCATGATTATTCAGGACAATTCGTTGCTGTTTGGGGGTTCGTCTATGCCTTTCCACAGATGTGCGATGGTACTGCCTTGAGTCTTCTTATATTGCTAACCCTGTATTTTCTCTTTGTTGTCTGCCGTAGCAGAAATCGCCTTGCTGATCCTCGTTTAAGTAACAACCAAGTTGTTGAGCCTACTAGTTCTAATCGGTGAAACCGTATTTCACCTTTTTCCTTTATTTGAATTTTGCTTCTGAATACTAGTGACTTGATTTTTTCTATTCTATGGAGATAGTCATCCGTGATATGCTTGCGGGTGACGGAGTCCGGTTAGCGACAGTTTTGGTCCTTTTTTGTGTCTACCCTATGTATACTTTTACATAGTTCAATTAGCGCATTATACAGAGATCACTAGCTGCTCAGTACTTGCCGTTCCGGTTGATTAAATCTGTTAAGGTTGTTCGCAGCTTTACCGGCTCATTTGATGCTTCGTAAGCTGCGCTTTGAGTTCTTTGCTAGTTTACCAATTATACTGATTCTCTTACAATTCTATGACATGAATTGGTTTCCTCATTTTCGAGTTGTATGATTTTGTTTGCTCCTCATTATGCGAGGATTTGATTCTGTCGTTGTCAATACTGAAGTCGTTTGAAATAGGTATTTTAGATTTTTTTTGATGAAGGTTTCAAGATCAGATACAATAAATTACGTGTCACACGAGTATTGACCTCGAGTAGTGGCGTATAAGTCGTACTGTATCCGCTAAACTATGAACAAAAGAGGTGAACTGGTACAGAATCGTATTTTGCCTTAGATTAGTGAGATGTCTTATCTGTCTTTACAAGATAGCTGTATATTTAGAATCTATCATTGTCTTCTGTCTTTTCGACAATCTACCCTCTGACTATGACCATGTGAATCTCTTGCGTGTGAAAAATGTTGGAGTCGGACCCTCCAAGTCTCATTATCTTTACACGGAAATTAGAATTTCGGTCTCGTCCAGTCTGTGATGAAGCCGGCGGTGTTCCTGCTCAATTATGGGTAATTCTCTGAAGACTACCATGTCAGTGCCTGCAAGGTTGTGCTGCTACGAGTTTAAGGAGATGCGTCGAGTAACTCGAGTTCAGCAACAACTGAGCCAGGAATAGAAAGTATTTTGCCGGGGGTATTGTCCCTGCCAGTTCTATATTGCAGCTGCGATCCCCTAACGAATGAGTAGTTCAGGCTTTAGCCTAGTTTGTTCGGGTGTTTGTTTAGTCATCGCATCTGGAACTCGTTACGGGTATAATTAGGGTACGGAGGTCCAAAAAGTTGGTCATGCATTGAAATTACTGCTTAATAGAAGTTCCAGTTATCCATAACTGCATGCAAAAACAGGAATTCCCAGCCAAATCGAATCTATCCAGAAAAACATGGCAACACCCTATTCAATCGGGCAGTTTTGATAAAATTCAACTAAAAATAGGTTATATCTTTATTTTTATTAAAACTTCATAAATGGTTGTACAGATAGAGGGGATGAGATTCTGTCATTGAGATAGCTGTCAGCTAGCGAGTGCCATACTGCCTTCGTGCTTTTTCTCGGATGTCAGTGTAGAAACATTGTTTCATTTGTTCAAATCGATCATAGCACGGAACGTACGAGTAGTCTAGTTTGGTAATTCTGTAAATGGGTAAGTTATGAAGGTGTGAAAGCAATGAGTCAACGTAGAACTCACTTGTCAGGTCGCTGATCGCAGAATGTCAGACATTTGTATCCGGCCAACGTAGTTGTCACTCCGTTCCGTCGGCAACACTGAAATGAATTCAGAACTTACAGCAAATTATTAATGCTTCTATTTTAATTGATGTATAGAATGGAGCTCTCATGAGTTTTTTTTTCTTTTGGCTTTTTGTTTGTGTGGTATTGTTTTTGTAAACAGGAAGGTAAAGCGGTAAACCTCAGTATGGTCTCGTCCTTGAGCGGCGCAAAAGTGCATGTCAGCAGTCGCTTCAATAGGGCATCCATCTGACTTGAAATACATCGATTGCAGCTGAAACCAACTGATATCAACAACAGCAGAGCCTCCTCAATTCCTTTCGGAACCAAACTTCGAGATGGAAAATGGAGTTGTCAGTACGGTCGGTGAGTTTTTGCTGTCTAGTCCTACGGTTCAATGGAACACTTTTTTTGAATTTTGTTGAGAACGTTTACTGTAAACTCTGGAAGCCTTCAGAAACACCCCTTTTTTCTCTTAATGGGAAACCGTTCTGTGAACTGTGCCATTTGCTAGTATGTCGGGCGAACGATTGTTAGCATTCACTTTCATCAACTCACTCACGTCACTCAACTGGATCTAGCTATAGTAGTCCGGATCCGTTCAGCTCGAATCCAGCCCCTCCCCTATTGGGCCCAAAATTGTCTCGCTGCCGATGGGAGCCAAGTCAAAGGTCTTTGAAAGGGAAAAAGCATTACAACTATGAAAACGGATCGATTAAAAAAATCTAGAGGATTCAACTGACCGCATCCCGTGTGTATGTGTTGAAGTGACACTTGCTAAGACATGCATCGGGAAGTCCTCGCTGTTCACAGCACTGACGGAAGATGAAGTTCGGATTCTGAACAGAAGTCAATAAGAGTTATCTTATACCGTCTCAAAAAGAAGAAGTTTACTACCATAAGTTTCCCTACGGTGGCATTATCCATAAGCTCTCGAGTTGTGATGGGTTTGCTCGGTTTTGCTTTGCCCACTGCGCGATTCATCCCATAGATGTTCCTTTCTTCAATGAAACCTTCCTCGAGGTCGAGACCCCGCGGAAGTGGCGTTGACTCCTCTGAATCATCGCCGATGAAAACCCCATCCTGAAAATACGGTTCAGAGCGGTGACTCCGAAATTGGGCTTCACTTAACGTACTATTTTTTTGGTGAGCGCGCTTCTTGCTCGATTCCTAGCGCAACCGTACTGCCCACAGCTGTATCCAGGTTGGCAAGACGAAGGCTGACAGGGCAGAGCGGGGGGTGGTGCACAGTAACCACCTCCTCCACAAACTCCTGTTGTGAGACACTGAAAAAGCTTTCTGCTTAGCGGTGGGTTATTTGTTTTGCTGGCGATTGAACTGGTTCGATATTTCTGCCTCAATGAAGACCATCAGGTTATTAATGGTCTATAAACAAACATTGAATAAGCTAGAGCCTGAAACTTCATCTGCTTCCGCTCTAAAGCTTTCGATTGATGATTGGTTGTTTATGATTTAACAAAAAACAAATTCACGACATACTACCACAGAAAAACTGGGTACTATTGAAAAGCTTATCAGTGGGTCGTTTCCCATAGAAACGTTAAAGGGATATAACTTTGGAAACTGGTTTTGTTTTTGCAAGTTATCGGTTCAAATAGGCGTACAAAGCCTGTTAGACCTCCCAATGCCGTCGAGACTTACCTGAATTGAACTACGAACAAGTATGCTACATACAAGAACTTCTACAATCATCGGCAGTTGCTGTGAGATCAAAGATGTTGGCCTGAAAGTAGCCGTAAGCTTTAGCAGTCGCCATATCGAGGAAACGCAAGTGAAATTGAAAAAGTTGGCATGTAGCCGAAAAGAGTTGAGTAACAGCCATAGCGGGCCGATCGGAGAGCAATTTATAGTGGCTGCGCAAGAACCGGACATGGTTGACGTGATTGAAACACCATTGCAAACTCCGAGGAAGCTCAAAGCAAAGCTCCGATGACCAATTCAGGTTTCCGAAGCGCATCCGATAGTTGTTCGAATGAGAATGAAGATTCGCTTTCATCTTGAAGGTGGAACTATATCGGAACGACTTCTTTGAAGGCCCTGAGTGAAGTTGAAGGCTAAGATCGCTTAGTCAATGAACGTTAAACCAAACTTTTCTAATATTTCAATTTACTGCACGAGAGAAGGTCAGCAAAAACCTTAAAGATTTGGGTAGTATCAAGAAGGCTAGGGCAAACGGGATTTTGGTAGTGTAAGGGATAGGGTAGGATGTCCCTATAGCACAATTGTGGGTTCGAATCCCGTTCGAAGCAGGAATTTCGTCAGCAACTCGCCGACCTTGTAGTTCACGTGTAATTCAAAAAGATCTCTCATGCGGAATCTTACTACTGCTATAGGATGCCAATTGGAGGGACTATCTGGAAAATAGAAACTTATGACTCGATAGCTCAAATTGGCTGTCAGAGACTTCTAGAGCTCACTCCAAGGTCAGCGCTTTTTCTTGACCCCTTTTTTTGCATGTGATGGGCTGAGCGATCCTGGATGTTGTGAGTTTATTTCTTGACCAAATAGCATTTATATTTAACACAGTTTTTATACAATGGAAAAGCTCAGTCTCCCAAAATGTTACTGACTTCGTCATATGGAGTTTGAACCGATCAGCCCCTACCATTCCAGAGTTACCGAGAGTCATACTTGAAAAGATTGTGAAGAAGTTGGTTGGATAGATAACATTTACTCGAGTTTTATGATTAAAAATTCAATATATAACTAAAGATTTCTAGGAATTCGGTCAATCGTTCGTCTCATATGGCTAGACCGATAACAGCGTGCTGGCATACCGATGCGAAGACAATTTCGACGATACTTCCGTTTCGTGGCGTTCATCGTCATCGTCAACATCTGAAAACCACCAATTTCTGGGACTACCTTATAGAGAAAGTAAGTTAAAGTAGGGCTGATATCCGAATCGAACCATGTTAGTGTGGTAGAGGGGGTGGTAATGTGACCAATATTCTTGGGGAGCGCTGCACAGGTCCTTTTAACCTTACGACCCCTTACTGGCCTTTTTTCGCTTTCTTCGTATGCTCGTTTTCTATCTTTCTCGCGTTTTCAATTCTTTCCTATTCTTCTTTCCTGGGTTAGCAGGGACCACCATTATTGACGCATCAAAAATATGAGCTACTTGTCTGCTACATTTTTTTTTTGAAGTTATCGCTTTGACATTTGTTGTTTGTTTTTGTGTTGCCCCTTATTTACCGTATTTTTTTATCGAACCTAGTCACAACTACGTTGTGGCTACATCATTATCGAGTCAACGTGACAGTTACATGATCATCGAAAATGTTCCGATTCGCTTCCAAACCTGAAAGGTGTAATTAGGTCCGAAATGATGGTTTAGGCTTTCGAAGATGAAGTTCAATCTTTTACTATGAACAGGTTCCACTTGAAGCCAAACACTTGATCCGAATAGTCCGTCGCTTGCTACTTAGGGCCGCGCTTTCCAGATTATTCGACCCCCGATAGCCCGACAAGGTTCAGCACTGGTTTCACTCTGCATTCACTTTCTTCTTCGTAGTCAAACAAAAAAAAACCTGACCATAGCCAAGAAGTCGTAAATGAAGACTATTGGTGGGATTTCTCAGGAATTCATTTGGACCTCCTTCTAATGAGGACCGGGAAACGAAAAGAAATACCGACTGGCTAACCATGTCTTCATGTAGGTGCTAATAAGTTATGGCCCAAAAGCCGTTAAGAACTTGAGTGCAGGAGGGGTCGTGGTAATGCGAGAAAGTGTCATAGGAATTGGCTCACCTTGTACAGAATGTGGCCCGAACTGTCTTGTGGACGTACATGTGAAGAACCTTGATTGATTAAAACCCTTCTTGGATTCCCATCATGTATTCTGTTCCGGTGCAGTCTTTCGGAGTTTCCGCAAGCCCCTTCACAGCAGAGTAGTTCAGGGCGTTTGCTGGAAATCTAGCCGTTAAGGGTACACCAGTAGAATCCAGTCCAGCAGCTCGTACAAGAACCTAGAGCTTCTAAAATAATAACGTGCTAGTCCTACCTTTTATCCAAGCATTCCCAGTGGAAAGTGTATGGAGGCCAATCATCGTGAAGATTTGGCAAGCACTGGAATCGAATTTCTGCCGTTTAACATCACCACATGAATTAACTAAAAATTCCATTGTGCTCGCGGCATGCGCAGTAGTATCGGCTTTATCGTTTCAGGCCCTTCTAAAAAGTGTCCTGACTCGGCTAGCCGAAGTCGCCGCGGCGAGGTCACCGCGGTGGCAAGTTCGCGCTCGTACCTATTAATTTGGATGGTTTGCTCTACCATTTACTTGAGAAAGATCAGTCTCACCAATGAGATAGGTAACCAGGAAAAAACTTACAGTGAACACCTGAACGAAAAGCACATTGATGACAGCCGCTAGCATCCTCAAAGGTTTGAGAAAATCATGCTTTTCTACGCCCGATGACCACCTAATCAAACACGAATCGCGTTTTTGTTTCATACAATCGGACACATTTGTCAGAAAAAACTCGTCTAAAGAAGGTCCGCCTACATAGCTCTGCGCTGTTGTTTACTCGAAACTGTTTTTCTATCTTCATTACGACAACGTAAACAAAAGGAAATCTATCCATTCGGCAGGTTTTTCTTCAGAATTCTCCAGATTTGTCCTGTATCTGCTCAGAAACTGCAATTTTACCACCGAACTTTTCTTCAGCTTTTCGCCTAAAATGAGTACATCAACTCTAATGGCAAACTTCCAATTTTCTTCATATTAAGCAGATGTAGTGCAGTATCTAGAAGTAAGGTTCCTTTATGATATTGAGCATGGTTAAACTTGTGGGAAAGGAGGTCTTTCCAGGGTACTGCATAATATGGACGTACCGTATTTCGACGAAGAAACAGCGTTTCATATTTTCGAATATGTCGTAGCAAGGAAGGTAGGATGCGTCCAGACTAGTGAATCTGCAATTCGGTTGATTAAATTTCCAAGCAATCGCGACGGAACAGGTACTGATTCATTAAACATCATTGGTAAATACCCGTTTTCATTCCTCCCAATCAAGTGAAATTTTTCCGTGCCTCAGCTTATATAGATGTTATGCACCTTTTTTTCACTACTCCGATATTCTGCTTATTGGAATTAGTCGATATTACATCAGTGGGCTGCATTCAGACTTTGCGTTGACACAGTGTCGGCGTCATTTGTCACACCGCAGTTAGGTCGATATCGATTCGCCGCAAGCGGATGCGGCCAGCGGGTATGCATTGTCTTCAGTACGCCCAAGCAAAGTCCGAATGCCGTCAAGGACAGCCTCGTCGTTCTAGATATATCTAGCAGCTTTCACATCCATACAGAGAATGAATTCTCAACTTCAGATGACCATACAAAATTTCATTTTTTGCCTATCTTCTTGTAAGCAAACTCATTCATGTAAATGTATGTACTACCTGTTCGGTCTCTGGTCACAGAATGCAAGACACTTTCCTCCAGCTGCTGTGTTAGCGACTCCACTTCTTCTGCAGCACTGAAATTAATTGGTCGAGAACTTTTGCCGCTAAACAATCCAGTTCTCGGATGCGCCCTTGTATTCATCTTCCATTCAGAATCGTACTGGTGTTTGAAATAGTATGGCCTATACCAAGAGTTGAGGCGGCTAGCCGATGAACAAGTGCCGTTATTCCTTTAGATTGCTACCAATTAAAGGATTCCGGGATCGTGGGAAGCATTGTACAGGAAAAACATCCCGATTCGATATCAATGCAGACTTGGCTGGCCTGGGTGGATATCAGTTCGAGATTTCTTGATCGTGCCCTCCCCCTCACCAACTCTCCCTCCATCCTCCGTTGAAAATATCTTTACGAAAGTCAGGAAAAAAGCTGCTCACCTGTGTATGGTCCATTCCTTGAGCTGCACAGTAATGCATTTCATGAGCGGCTTCGAGAGGACAGGCGTCGTTCTTGTAAAACATTTGCTCCAACTAGAAAAGAACTACTCTTTGGTTGTGCGACAGCGCTTATTGCTTCGCTACTCAAGCTAAGGTTAACAGTTACTTCCGTTCATGTATGTAGGGAGGCCTTTCCAAAATGATCTTTATCTGTCTGATCAACCTTATTCCGAATCCTCCCAAAAATCTCACCGTGTGGGCAGTGTAGGTGTTGAAGTGGCAATATCGAAGGCAAGCGTCTGGAAGACCTCTGGCTTCGCAACATGTACGGAAAATGAAATTTGGATTCTGAAACAGGGCAACTCAGAACGTTGCGTTCACTCCCCTTACCTGTCCTTTCTGTTATTTGTCTGATCTTTCGCTTACCTTAAGTTTATCATTCGTGAAGTTTGTGGCGACAACGACTGAATTGGAGTCGAGAGGTGGAGTGTGAGCTTCTTCGGCGTTGTCGTCTCCCACTATTACACCATCCTGCAATGGCTATTTTTTATGGTAGGGATTCCCGTGTTAGCAGCCCGTCCAGTCATGTTTGAAAAGGGGAAAAGGGATGCCTCAATCCAATCATAGCGCACTGCGAGTCAACTAACTAGGAATCGCTACGAGCAGTGAGCAGACCGGGATTCCCGTTTTCAGAGTTCCAGATGACTCTGTCACAAAAACGTACTATCCTAGCGGTCAGTGCAGAAAGTGCCTTCCTTTTTGTACATCCATAAGTGCCACACTGATATCCTTGCTGACACCCGCTTCCACAGCTGGCTATGGGCGGATGAGCCGCTCTCATCACACAGCATCCGGATCCTCCGCTACACTGAAGTGTGGGAAACATTAAAAGACTTCACGATTCGAGATTCTTGAAACAAACCGCGTTCAGGTGACGAGCCAACGAGAGAAGAACGATGAGAATAGCGATCATCACTGAGTGGTCGAAGGCGATTCTGTCCCATCGTTGAAGTTTTATAGCGAATCAAACGGATCTTCTTGAAGAGCTCGAGTATGTCCAGCTCATATAGGCAGGTAATTACTCGAATAGGCGCTTACTCGCTTCAACAACCGCCACAACACCCTCTTCAGTCGAGTCACATCCGTAATCGTCGCGACATATAAATGCGAAGCGACAAATCGCCAATCCTATCGCGACCATGTTGCTCAAATTGGCCTTCGTTCTAGCCCTCGTTGTCGCGACCACAGCGGTGAGTGCTTGACTCTGTAGGTGTCCAGGTTTGGTTAGAAATGTCTGCCTTTCTCCGTTGCAGTGTAGATCCAACGGAGCCTGCGGATGTTGTGGGTGTCGGGCGAAGGCGAAGGCTCGTGCTGCCAATACAAATCATATCGTAAGTTCGAGATTTTCGGATTTTTGAAAATGAGTCTAGGTACTAAGTTGGCTTACCTGCAGAGTTCTAAAGGCACAGTTCACGATAATTTTGGGTAATCTAGATTATGACGAAAGGGAAACCATTATTATCGTGAACTGTGCCTTTAACGATGAGTGACAAGAGAGAGTAACCGCTAATTACTATTTTATCTGAGTGGAAAGTAAAAAGAAAACAAAAAGGGTGATCAGCGGGTAAAATTTAATGGCGTGAGGAGTATTCCCTTTCAATATTTGTAGAAAGTTTATTTTCCAAAAAGGACTCTATTCCCAGAGCGGCGATACCGTGGAAGAAGACGATCGTGACGACGGTAACATCTTCGGGCTAAAGTTGTGGAACCAGACCGATATCAAATTGAATAGGTCCAATATTGCACGGTACACGGTCAGTCTCAATATGGCACCAGCATCTGGTTCTCCTTCATCATCTCTCAATAAGTCAACAGTTTTTTTTTCAAGAATCCGAACTTCCTGTTCCACAGTTGCTGTGAAGAACGTCGTCTACCCGCTGCATGCGTTCGAAAGTGCCACTTCAATACTTACGAAAAAGAAGCGGTGGGTTATTTCAGAGTCGGCTGCGATGGCATTCTGAAATCATGCCAATATGGAGTTTAGGGATATTTTGCACTTTTCTTGTAACATCTGAGGCGGACCAAGCAAGCCTAGTAGGTTTTACGAGCTCTCTAGAATGGTATATTCGAGTGGTTTCAATCAAGCACCATCGAACACTTTTCGGTTAGGCACTGCTGAATAATAGACTGGGAATCGGGATGCTTCAACTGACTTTACCCCTTCCTGTAATATGTTCCATGGTGAGCGCACCATCTACTTTAGCTCAAATGTAATATCCTGGCAGGGAACGGTCTACCGTAATCGACCGATTTTTACTGAAGAGAGTCTCACCTTACTGCGCTGAACCAACTCCTGAGAAGTCTTTGATTTCTTTGCTAGTAATTCGAATGTTTCAGCTGGAAGCCATGTTCATCGGTACAGACGAGTGCCCCATAGATTTCCTGCCCGAGATGCAGTTCTGTGCAGCCCAAGGAATGGATCATAGAAAGGTAAAAGAACGACACTATATACCTAATAGTTTTCTGATCTACATCTAGGTGCATTAAAGAGATTAGGGTTCTTGTCCACTCACCCGACCAACTTTCCCTCAAAAAGAAAACGCCTTTTTAAATGCTCCCTGCTATCCAAGAGGAGGCTGGGCTTCATAAACAAAAATATTTTCCTACTCTTCAAAAAGCCTCTGGGAAGGCTTATACTCCAATA
Organism: Haemonchus placei; assembly: GCA_900617895.1. Taxonomy (NCBI): domain Eukaryota; kingdom Metazoa; phylum Nematoda; class Chromadorea; order Rhabditida; family Trichostrongylidae; genus Haemonchus; species Haemonchus placei. The sequence goes on from UZAF01016181.1 coordinate 31,719, forward strand.
AGTTACTTTTTTCCCAACTAATCAGAGAGAATGTTTCCAGTGCTGCTCTAACAATGGCGTGAGTGGCTCATCAGCCGGTGACAAGTGTCTAACATTCTGTGATCAAAGACCCGATCACTATACCCCAATCGACTACAGCTATGCTCCATGCTATGATAGGTAAGGTCTTCTTTACTTCTGCCACCAAATCAGTACAACCGCTTATATCCTGTTCGTGTTATCGTATTTTTCGGAAATATGGCCCTCTTGAAAAGCCGACATGATACAATGAATAATAAGTAAGGGAATGTAGATGCAAAAAAAGGATTGAAAAGGAAGTGATATCCAGCTATTTTTCTGGTTTTATTGTCGGGTTAATTGTTCTGCTCTTTGCTGTTGTGCTGTTTGCGCCTCCCTGATGAGTAAGGTAAAACCGAGTTTGTATATTCGTCTGGGGGATACTGTGAATTTACAGATTCGAGAGTATGAAACGCTGTTTCTACAACGAAATCCGAGGAGCAGCAGAGAAACACTTCATACCTTTGATGCAAAGACAAGAAAAGCAAGAGCATTGATCTATCCACCTACTATAAACAGAACATGGAGTCTGCACGACATGGTTTCTATCGTTATTGATTTATTGACCAATTACTCAGAAAACAATAAAAGTTATTTTGTACGCTTCAACCGAAGCTCGTTTTTGTGTCGGTGAGCCCTTTACTATATTATGTGATTAACTCCGTAGTGTGTCTAATATAATAAATAAAGTACAGAGAATACACGGCAATACAACAATGGCAATAACACCATAAGTTCAACACAATTCCACTCTGGTGCAAAATTTCCCACCAATCTATTGATAAGATACTTGAGTAGGTAGGACTTGATCCCAAAGAGGTCCCTTGTTTCTGAAGTCTTTAGTGTTCAATGGGTGCTGTGACCTTCTACCATGATTATGATCGGGAATTACAAACTGGTGAAATATCTAGGTAGCATATTTCTGTCAAAGCTGGCTATCTGAAGAAAGATTCGATCAAAATCCTGGAAAAGCTCGGGTGAGCTAGAAAGCTGATGAAAATTTGAGGAAAGGTGCAGTAACGATAGTAGACAACTCATGGAGCGGGCTATTAACAGTCTTCGGCACTGTTCGATCTGACATTTTGAAAAAAGTAGGTGAAATGAAAGGGAAATAGCCTCAGCCCATTAATGTGTAGTCATGCATGAAGGCGATGTTGCCTCGATGTGACTGTATGTCACCTCGTCTTTTTCGATGACATTCAGCAACAAACGCCCTCATTGCCGGAACATTCGCCAGTTCGTCACCGTTAGAAGGTGACACAGGCGACTCGGCCTCACCTCATATCGTCACTCATTCACTGTCGTCAGTCGTTGTGAACTGCTCCAAGATGGTGGTATTCATCAGTTTCAGGAGCTCTTCCTACGCAATTTATTCATATCCTCTAATTAAGCAAAGATCTTTCAAGGTCACAAAATTACCGTTAGTGTCAGCAAGTATGACCTAGTAGGATGGCCAAAAATTCCTATAGACCTATCCCACAACGGTAGCTTTTCAGAGGAATAAACCTACTTATTCTGTACCCACTATTTTCTCAAGGGTCCTCCAATATGCTACTTCCCACGCGAATTGCTATTGGAATCCAATGAAACAAGGTGGCCAAACTTCTCTCTGTTGCCTCTCACCTTCCTCTAGTTGTAGAATAGTTTTTCAGTCGCAGCTTTAGAATTCTTCCACATTCAACACGCGCTCTCCCAATTCCCATCCAATAATCGATTTTTTACCAGTTCAATTTCGAAAACTGGCTGTTTTTCGTTCTCCGCAGCTGGTGCCATCCATTGTTCCGCCCCATAATCCATGGGGATGTGTTCAAATGCGAACATTATCAAAACCGCCTGAGCAGATCACGTTATTAAATAAATAGGGTTTGTTAGCTCGTGATCATCCCTAGCATTCTGTCGAATAACATCATTTGGATTCTGCTCTTATAGCTGTTTACTACCTTTCCAAATCGTTGCTATCCTCTTTCATGGATGTCAGATGGGTTCTTCCACTTCGAAAATCTTTCATACGCTATACTACTCATGATACTATATTGCTACTGCTATCACTATTTAGTTCTTTTTTTCTAAGTTTGCGTTCTGCTTTCAATTTTTTCGATTTGGAGTTCAATAGGAGGGTTTAACCTCCGGGAGTAGGTAACCACTTGACGAAGGAAAAAATCATGGGGTTGTATTCTGTCCTAGAGGGAATGGATGAGGGTTGCATCTTACTGCCCACCCCCACTTCTTTCTGGGCATTATCGAACTTTGCACCTGCCCTTGAATAGTATTTCTACTCTGTTTTTTTTCTCCTTCTTTGACCCCACGTAGAGCAGTTATTTCCGTTCTTTGATGCAAAAATGATTATGTTTACAAGGGGAACTCGTCTTTTTTTGTGGCCTTGTCAGATACACAAGATGTAGTGATTCTCAGGCTATCTCCTGTGTTTAATAGCTAAATTCACAGCTAATTCAGACTATCCACTCAAGGGCTTGGAAACACCGAAAGGCGAAATTTATTCGCTGTTAGGGATGGACTGTCATATTTGCATATCACTAAATTCATATTCATCAAAGGCTCTTGTGGCTTCAAATCTGAACGGTTTGCAGCAAAACGAATTCTACAGCATAGGTGTATATAGCCTTTTGTCTAGTTGCAGTGTTTAAAAGTTCTATTTCCATTTTGCTGAGTGGTCGCTTTCTTATTTCATTCTTTTTTCTCGCGTTGTTTCACATGGCGTATTGAATAAATAAATAAATAGATAAATAAGTAAATAAATAAATAAAATGCAGAATTGGTGTCATTTGTCCATTTCTAGTTGTCTTTCTATTCATCACAGTGTCTAACGATGTTAGAGTTGTGTAATGTGTTTTGTTTTTAACGTTGTCTTATACAACGTATTAAACAAATGAACAAATAAATAAATAGATAAAAAACGAATAAGTAATTAAGTAAGTAAATAAACGAACGTCTTAAGTGAATCAAAAATAGCCTTTTTCGAAAATAAAGCAAAGAGGAAGTTACTGAGTAAGCCAAATCAAACAGCTCGTAATTTTTAAGTGTTAGTCGAGAGCATGGTGCGTTGTAAAGTTGAACAGATGTGATTGTCAGACTGATCTCTTGGATCTGGGCCGTCACAGTCGATGTTCGATGACACAACTGCTTGATATCGAACGAAGCAGCCATTTCATGTGAAATGAAATCTCACTTCTTATATACCCCTCTCATGTTAAGTGTCCCAGATTCATGTGAAGGCGAAATAACTTCGGAACTCCAAAACTTCCTGGATCTATCCTTCGAAATAAAAACCGTCATCTCTCAATCCAATCAGGAAATTCTTGGGATCAGGTACATTTGCAATTGTTATTACTTCTACTGTTTTCCTCTTTCTTTCCCAGGCCTTTCCCCCTCCCCCACCTCCCCCACTCTTATCGTGATTGCTTGTTTTTTTTTTCACTTCCCATCGGAATAATCACATGAGCTTTCTTGTACATGTACTTTTTCGTAACAGCCCCCATTCGGCCTTTACGTCGTCATCATGACAGAAAAATATTTTCAGTCAATTTTGAAAGCAAGTGAGTTTCATTTTCGTCAGCTGACTGTTGTTCCGTTCGAAAACGTTTTTTCAGGTGACTGTCACACTTTATCCATAGTATGTGCATAAATATATTTATTTGTCTCACAAAATAAAACATGAAGTCAAAACAAATGTTTATTTGTTTTATTTTTTTTTACTTTTTTCTTTCATTCCAGTCATTTTTACTTCAAACTACTTACTTTGGTAGCGCTTACTCCGCTCAGGGATGTAGCTGAGTGTTATTTCTGGCTTTACTCAATTTTTGTTTGAGCCTTCATGCTCGCTGTTGTTATGTACTGAAGCATGAATGATGCGCCCAAACGAGCATATACAAGGAAATAAATAAATAAGTAAATAAACAAATGAGAGAGCAAGTGACGAGCAGTTGGCTTTATAAGTATAATTATTGACTTCATAAATCTACACTCAACTGATTTAGAACAGCTGAGTTCTAGAATCTTCCCGACATATCCCTGCTCGCTATTAGTCATTTTAGAGTAATCCCAAGCCTCCTCCCACCTGTGGAATCCTAACAATTCGCTGTAAATCATTGGTTTTCTGTAATCTGACAAGAATGCCCACGATTTTGGCATCATTTCGAATTCTTAATAAAAATTATTTTTACCTATTTTTATTGATCTCCTAAGTGTAACGAAAGCATTCGGTTTAATTGAAAATATATTAATCGATTGAAAATGCGTATGGACTGCGGTACGGGAGGCTACGCATGGTAGACCGCTTTCACTCTTCATGTCCATCAATCACATCTACGCCGGTAGGTTCCTGGGCCAGTATGTTATTACGATCTCACGACTATCCTATATTTATCCCTGGTCCGATACTTATTACTCCGAGAAATACCTGTGAGAAACAGTTTCACTCTGATTTCCCATCGGCCTGGTCGTCCAAACTGAATTCCCACAAGTCAATTTCACGGGACGACGGGAATATCTTTCCATAACATTTCTTCGCTGAACGCATCAATTGAAACCATTCAATCCCTCATCTATTTCGCTCACGTAGATAGTATCAGCCGATCGCTGAGTATTTAACCGTGTTCTCCTCGTATGTACATAGTACCGTGTAAGAAGGCTAATACTATCGTAAGCTCGCCATCGTGTCGCTAAAGAATTTCTTTACTTTTTTGGTAGTTTTCAGCTTCTCAGTGAGGACTAGTTCTCCAAGAATTGCAGCTGAGAAATTTGCCTTGTTAATCTTCGTAGATCTCTTTATTGTCAGCATTTTCTCATACCAGCTTCCAAGGCACTTGCTTGACGTTATCGCTTCTGTTTCTTCATAATTATCTATTCCTTTGTGAATTTCTAATGGAGAATCTGCTCCGTTAATGGCATACTGATGCTTCTCCATCATTTCTGGCTTTCTCTGGGGCCTTTTTCATCAATTAAAAAGCTTTTGCAGAAGGGAGCGTATTTTGTAGGAGTCAGCTTTAGGGAGGTGTCCTAGTATATGATGACTTGATGGGGAGGGGTGGTGGGGCGGTGCTTTTTGTTATTGTTTACTTTTTTTGTTTTTAATGGATTATTTTCTCGCGTAAACCCCTTCTACATTACCCTTTCATCACTCTAGGCAGTCACTTTAATCACTTTACTGCACCCCGTTCGTGAAACTTTTTCCTGGAACATGAAGGGATCTGGGAGTCCGTGTTTGGAACAGAATTCAGGAGAAAGGGCCATTTTTTTTGCAAAGCGGTGCGTTACAGGCCTACAAGCCCTTCTTGATGATTCTTGATTGATAGTGTATGGGCTTTGCTAGTATTTTTTGAAAAATTTTTATAAAAGTAGAATGTCGAATATTTTTTCATCACAACCCTCCAGAGATAATGCGAAACCTATTAAATGAGTGGTTGTTTACGAATTCCTCTCATTGTCTGGCATTGTATCAACAGAATTCCTTTCTCAATTTAATTACAAGCACTTTTGATAGGTAGCGAACACGTTCCGATCACCTACCAAAAAAGGTTATCTGTAGGGTTCTTCTACAACAAGTTGCAGCTCCACTAATTCGCTTTTTTCTCCAAGAAAAAAAATTCAAGCATTTGGACTGTACAATTCTCAAAATCCCTGTGTAATAAAAAAACCACCACTCATTACGCTCTTTTTTTTTTCTTACCTTTTCTACTTTCCCTTTAAAATGTCACTTCCTTTAGCGATAGCTCTTCTCAAATATTGCAAGCCGGCAACGGAGTTTCGAGTTGTTCATCAAAAGCTACATAGACCTGTAGGCAAGTTATAGGGTCCCTAGAAAATTTAGCGTAGGTCCAGAATGGACTTCCTCCCTTACCGCGTCCTGTTCTTTTGTTAAAACTCTCCTCCCATGCACCATGATTTGAAAAATGAATTTCATCTGGAAACAGCGCGAAGAGTTCTTTTTCTATATAGGCAAACTTAATATTTCATCTCAACTAGAATTGCGTTTGACTTCCCTTTCCCTATCGATCTGGACGAAAGAGGTCTTCAGTAGGTCTACGTCATGTAAGTGGGTGAGAAATAAAATTCGTTGTGTGAAAATCGAGGTGCTGGCGAAAAAAAAATCAGCGATCAGTTGGCAGTGAAGAGAGGGCATACTACCAAAGAAAGGCGTCGGCTGCTTGGATTCATCGACGGAAGGTCAAAGCGAGCTAGCGCATCCAAGTAGTGAAGATCAAAAGAAAAGTTTTTTGAAAGTTATTCATACAACCTGCATCTATCTCATCAATTCTATTGAAAATATGAAAATATTGATTTAAAATATGAATATAATTCTCTCGAATCTTCTCGAAACTTTGCTGCTACGTCATCAGAGATCCGCTTTGTCTTTTTTCGCTTCTTGCCCCTCAGCTCTTCTCCCTTCCTCAGGTTTTGGATGTATTATTACCATAGCTTGACGACAGTTATGTAAGATAGTAATCCAACTGTTCCATATTTATACTGTGTATACTTCTGTTGAAGTACCGAAACTTATAGTTTTTCGGACATCCTAATGATATCAACGACACTCAAAAACTATTTTTCCTGCTGGTCCTTGACTCGGGGATGACGAATGCGTTGTTGGCCGTCTACACCACGCGCAGCAGTGAAATGTTTTCACCTCCCTGGACTGATCACCTCCATATTCAAGAACTTGTGCAAATCTGAACTGATCCCACCCATCTTTGAGAAGTTGTTCAAATGCAAAGGAACATCATATCCTAGCTTAATGCTAAGAGATTTGTACAGAAATATGCTTTTTAAATGAGAAATTGGGAAAAACTTTCCCCTTTTATCTTCCCTTTGCTCGGGTTTGCATACGGTAGCGCATTTGATCTGCCATCGATGAATGCCAGCAGCCGACCCCTCACTTTGGCAGCCTGGCGTCTCTTCACTGGTGACTATTCTCTGATTTTTTTTGCCAGTCCCTCGATTTTGATACGACGAATATTTTTTTTCCCCCATTGACATGATGTAGATCGAAACAGGACCCTATTCGCGAACATCGATAAGGAAAGTGAAGATCAAGGGGAATTTCAGTTAGTAAGTAATCACTAAGTTTGCCCATACAGTTGTAGAACGGTCCATGCTACATTCAACTACAAAAGTCATTTTTCAACTGGCCATATTTGAATAGAGATTTTGCAAAAAGAAAAGAAGGACCCACAGAGGAAGCGAGTCCTTCTCGATCAACGCTATGTGTGCTATTTCAACAAGCCTCAAAGGGACCACAGGCTGTCGTTCAAGCGATTGCAGGGGTCTCGCTCCAGGGTCCTTCTATTGCATCGCTGCTGTCTAGTTAGTGTATAAGATAACCAGTAAATCTTGTCCATCGACTTTTATTTATAGATATCCCACAAGTTTCGCTTGAAAGTAAATATGAGAGCTTTTGTGGGCTGGGAAGTGGATTGCAGTAAAAGTACGCAATTCATAAAAGCCACCTGCCCCGTTTCTCACTTTTAGCGGAGCGGATTTTCCTGTATCAGTTCATCATTGATGTTCTTTACAGTGCGTTGCATCCCCGAAGAAATCATTGGTCTATATTTTTGGTGAAGTCCGGAAAAATGAATTTGAAAGTTTTGAAAGTTTATTCTTAGTAGGTGAGGATAGTGTTGTTGGCGTTGATCAACTTTGTTCTGGAATGTTTCTTTGTCTCTGACTTCCTTTCAAGATTTTATGACGTTTAAATGCTACTCTACCCTACCCAATTATTTGTGCCCATTCACCTCATCTACCTGTCACTGCTTCAATCCACCATGGCTTATCTGGTACAAATAATCGACCCCAGAGATAAGGAAAGGTTGGTTGAGCCAAAGATTAGGGGCCCTAGCTGCCCTTGCTCAAAGAACCTCTAAAAAGAGTATCTGCCATGGATCATTACTACAAATCTATTCAGCGGTGCGGTTCACTCAAAGGACCACTCCTTCACTACAGTAGCGAAAATCGTGTTCCTGTGAGGGAGCCTCACACGCACTTCACGGAGAACAATGCAAAGGACCAGAATACATCCTTTTCTCCTCCTTGATCCTTATTGTGCCTGAGTTTGTTAGTGAACCCTATTCCCACGACCAGAACGATGGAGACCTCCCAAAGTTAACTAGTCAATATTACCGCCATCTCAACGACTATCCAAGGATCAGTGCCCGAAAAAGAACAATGTGCGACCTCAGAACAGCTTACGAACCTCCAGGCTTTCTACAATTCATTGGTGCGCCGTATATATGCCGGGTTACCCTTGATCGCGACTGGTCGTGCGCGGCTGCCGCGTGCGTGGTCGTGGCGGTCTCTTCTAATTATGAATCACCGCGCGCGGTAGCTTCAGAACACCCTGGCACCCGCTCATCCGTTTCATTGTTTTTTCCATGTGCTACATCGCTGAATCTCTTGTCTGCCAGGCTTTTCCTTGAAAAAAGGGATTCCGAAGCAAAAACTACCAGCGGGAGTTCCTTGGCTGAGAACACATGAGCGTTCACCAGATATCGTCGAAAAGCCAATTCTCCCAAACTTATGCCCCAAATGAATGTTTTTTGTGCGGCGACCGTATTTACGCATCATTACTTTATGTTCATTTGAATTCCAAGCATGATTGACCAATCAATTAGTATGAAGGGTGATTTGTGGCAAGTTTTACGTATTGCCTACCTGCTTACCAACCTGTTTTTGTCATAATATTGTCTTTATTACAACATTCCATCCTGGTGTCCATGCCTAACGATCGAAATATGCCCCTATTGCAGAAGAAACACCAGGCTTTTCAATTTTTCCATAAACAGAAAGGTAATGTCGTTACTAATCCGAATTTCTGCTTTGAACATCTTATTTTTAGAAACTTCCAACATATTTTTACTATTTTCGCAGTCGACATACTTCGTTCATTTTATCTATTGTCTTTATCGCAAAAATCAGGTTTTTTATGAAGCTGCCTTTTACCAATGCTGAAATACCGTCCCAGTGAAAAACTTCTGCATAAAGAAGGTATAAAATCGTAGTTCCTTTTTGTTACAATTACAGTTTCCTCAACTTTTTGATAGGGGCACAACGAAGTGTCGCCGATTCCTGATCAAGTTTTTTTCAATATATGTGTTGTTTATATGCCTTTCAGACTGATCTGAAACCCGTGTCTTTCTATTAAGTCTTACTCCTTTGTGAACGAGAGCTTTTCCTTTTTGGATTAATAATTGATATTCAATCTAGAAAATTGCGACAAATCAGTTAATTCTTTCCTTCTATCCGAAATTAAGGAAAACAGTATTCATATCTACTAGGGAAGAATCGTATTCTCTATAAAAAATGACGTTTTTGCTCGTCTAGGTGCTCTCACAAGAATTAATTCGATGGAACCTTTGCTTAGAGGATGATTTCAGAAGCTTCAGCGTTCCTCATGTTTGCCAGACGAAAAGGAAAGCATCGCGACAAACGGACAACGAAAATTGATCTCAATTCACGGAGTGCGTTACCGAAACCAGTTAGTGATTTATGTATTCGCTGTGTACATCACAGGCTTATTCGTATACGAAATGAGGCTGGGTTGCTATTTTACCATTCGGATGGTTGACACACATACATATACAATACAGGAACAGGACCTTCTAACGCTTTTCCTATACTGTAGTTCTTGATTAAGCGATTTCATGTTGTTTCTTTCAACCCCGCTCATCTTAGTGTAATCGAGTAAACCGTCTGTCCATTATTATCAAAACCAATACTTAGGCTCCCCTAAATTCCCCCAGTGCTTCATACTGCTATTGTTCATCAAGTAACGAGTAATAGGTACAACCCAGCCACGGACAGCACCACTTTCCATGATACTACGCTGTGTCGGTAATTATTTCGCGACAGTTTTACAGTAGGAATCTGGAGACGGTTGGATTTGGATGCATTAGCACCATTTCCATAATTGTTTGCGTCAACGTTTGAGAGATGTTTTAGGAGGCTATAAATGTCTCTTGAAAGCGTGACATGATTTTTTTCCTTTCTACGGCTCTCTAGGATTGGCCTCAATTTGCGCGTTTTTCTTGGAATGCGTGGAGTGGAAGTCAATGACGGAGAGCAGACTCAGTGGACCATCTGCTTTAAATAACTTCTATTCATCACACTGACTGATCTGAATCGTGACATTTCTTGGTTACTTGTATAATTTAACCTGGTCCTATTCTATGAAGATTCCTGGACTGAACTTGAATTCGACGGCTGGCGGTCGGACTCACATTTCGAATTTGTCGACTTGGCGCGCATCACCTCGCTAGCGAAAAAAACAGTTCAAAGCGCGGAGTGATCGACCGCTCTTTTCGGCTGACATTATCGATCCCTTGTTTTCGAAATTGTTCGCCTACAATCGATTATTGATTGCACCGAACTGACAGACATTGGACCGATTTGGTGTTGTTGCTGTCAGGTCGATTGTGAGTCATGTGATGACATTTAGATTCATTTAGATTCATATCATATATTTCTTTCATGACCTCTATCGATACCTGTACATGTTTATGAGCTTAGTTTGATATAGTTCTTGCTTTTCCTGCTTGACGATGCTTTTGGATTTAGGCTTTTTTCCGCTCTATCAGTTTCTGAAGGGTTCTCTAGCAATACTGTAGTTTGAAATGTTTTACTGTTTATCTACGACTAACAACGACTCCCATCGTCTCTCTATCAGTAGGTACTTCGTACCTACGGGGTGTCGTAGTGATTCTTGATTATAGATGTTGTTTTCTCTAGCTCTGCTTTCGATCCTTGCCGTACTGGTTTCTGGTAAATCCAGCTGCTTTCTTTCACATCGCATCACATCACATCATATCGCATAATACATAGATATTGTGCATATATCATACAAAATCGTTAGTAATCTAACGTCAGCGGAGTTAGAATGACAAGAAAGGTGGTTCCAGCTGTCTTCCTATAACCATTCGATCCAGCAGTGGCATTGTGGCAAACACCTGGCATTTCTGTGTTGCGTGGTGTTTGACCTTTTAAGTTTAACCTCGTCTGTCACCTCTCGTGACTATCTTTGCCGCCTCACACACTACCTTTGCGATCAGTATGCTGCGTTGAACTTCAATCTCAGGAAAGTTTCCAGAGGTTTTTACCCTGTCTCCTCTCCAACTACTTTTTCTCTTCAATATATATGACCCGGTTTAAACCATCTCGTTTGTTCGTTTATTTTGAAGTTCCGATAGACTAGTTTTCTATTTGTAGTTACCGTAATAATTTTATGAAACCAAGAATTGGTCAATGTTCCCTTGTGCACGTTGATTTTTTCTCTCCGCCGGAAGTGTTACGTGACATGGGAGTTGAATCGATAGCATTAAACTGGTGATAGCAAAAGCGTCTGTTGATTCATTGCTTGGCCCACTCATGGCCATCCTTATTTGCTTTGGCTATATGACTCTAGCGATTATGTTTTTGCCAGCATTTGTCTTTTGGATATTCGTTTTTCTTGTAAGACTCGGGCAGCATTAGTTTCGATGCGGCACTGACGGCTTGTACCACGTATTGCTTGAAAACTGAGCGACTTTCCACGGTACTGATCACTGCCGTTGTATAATGGATATACCGTGTAATGCCTCTCGCCTTGTTTATCTATCACTAAACGCAATAGATAGTGGGATGCTAGACAAATGCCTATTGGTGACAACGTGCATTGTATTACCCCTTTCATGTCGAACAATTCCATTCCGCATTCATTCCTGCTGAATAAACAAAATTTTCCCCGAACGGTTATGAGAACGCTTTTCCCATCATCAGCCGAAAGGAAATCATTCTCTTCCATCGATTTTGCCTGTTCCTCAACTCTGTCAGTACCCTCTTGCAGCCCTTCGGTGATAATTTGTCTGTTCAGCCCCGTTCCCTTCAAGGTTGTCTTATTCGGTCTCCAGATTCCTTGTGATCTTTTTTCAACCTAATCGTTCTGTCACGATTTCATGATCGTTATTTATGTCGTCACTCGATGGAAATAAATTTTTGTTGATCCACTGATATTGAATTCCCAAAGGTGTAACTCGAAACAGCGGATGCTTTGCGTTCATTCCTTGGTCCTTTTGTGAGAACCGCTACTGACTTCAACTTTCCCTCATTTACTAGTGTGCGACCGACGCTCCGAGCTTAATAAGAAATTTCGAATATTTTGTGTCGCCTTTTTGCTAACAAACTTTCTAGTAAATGTATCTACTCACTCGTGCAGTCGAAACTATTTTCCTTTCTTCATTTTACCGAATGGAAGGAAAGCATGTGGCGCGTCTACAATGGTAGACGACACCATCTACTTTGCCCTTTTTATCTCTTTTTGAAACAATATCTTAGTAATTTTATCACGTTGGTGGTCGAGAAGCAAAATGACACCAAAAAAACATTCAAAACGCTCCTTCTTTGTTCCTAAGTTTTCGTTATTCCTAATGCCTTTATTCATGGATTTTATGACGGAAGAGCTGACATTAACATCTTTTTTTTTTTTTTGAAAATATCTTTTGCCATGTTCCTGATATACTAACACCGCTGAGCCATCAAAGTTCCTCCTCTGTTTGCTCTTACTTGACTGTCTTTCCTTGAATACTTCTCATTGATAGAAAATAAGTTTTTTCTATGAAGAATCCCCTTTTGAGATTCTTTTTGAGATGCCTTGTGCTTTGCACTCCCACTAGAAGTAACAGTGACGTTTGAATGGGGATATTTTCAAGATGAATGGAAGGGGAAAGAAGTCGGCGCATGAAAGGCCAATGTTTTCATTCTTGAAGACTGGCCTGCTCTGACAAGTCAATTATCTGAACCGGAAAGGTGGAGAGTGTTGTTATCCTAGATCCATTAGAGCACCCTTAAGAATTGTTTTCTGGACCGTACGCGTGGTAGTGCCGCCAAAATGGCACTGCTTCACTCCCCTAATGGGTATGTCCTCCAACAGAAATTTGGTGTAGCTCAATATGTTGACGAAAGGCTGCTGCTTACGGTAGATGCTACTTCATTTCTTAGACGAAGTTCCTAATATCTTCTTCTGGTTACCCTCGTCTTTCTTCTCCTCATCTGGTTCTTGAAATAAGTTAGCGATTCTTCAAAGGAAGTCCACCATGATGTCTCAGTTGAAGATGTCATTGAGCACCAGAGGTGGTACAAAGCTTAACGCTATGCCTCCCCTTCTACCATTCCTGATCATTATGAATTCAAGGACGTGTTTCGAAATGGAAGGGTAGCATCAAACAAGCTTGCGTTCAAACCCTCTCCGACCTGGTTGCGATCTGAGAAGTTATGTGAAGAATTAATCATCACCGTTATGTTTGCGGGGACAGCTCAATGTTGTTCCACGTAATTCAAAACAAGAATAACTATTTCTGAATTACGCTCGGCTTTGAATTCAAATTCATGGGAGTAATATGGTGTATGTGGGTATGTATGTGTATGTGTATGTGTTGCGCAAATATTTCATAGTTTATTTCTATGCAAACGCAATTTATGTGTTTATAGACGTTTAGCCAACTGCCTGTAACAGAGAGATATGATAATTAGTTTCCTATTAGTATCGTCATTGTCCCTGTAACAGTATGGGACGTTCTGAACGTACTCCTTCATGAATTGTTCCTATAATGAGATTATGCTGAATAACGACCCTAAAGCATTTGAGGTTTTTTATCAGACCCATTACTTTACCTGAAAACCACCCATCGATGTGCGAGGCTGTCTGTCCGAAATTATTCTTGGTCATGTGCTCTATTCTTTATTTTGTTCCGACTGAATCCTCCACTGACCGTTTGGAAGCGGAATGCTTTACAACCGTCGGTTTTCTGGTAGAAATTCCCATCTCCCACAACAAAAGCTCTAGTGAATGCCCTAAGGTGGGTGAGTAACAAATGTTTCCTTTCTTCACGAAACAGAGGTTCCCCTCCCCTGCCACGATTACCTCTACCTCTACACAAAAAAAATGAGTGGATGTGAAATGAGTGAGCAATCCTCAGTCTAAGTCATCAAGTTGTGGTACTCTTATTGTTTGACTAACCCAAGTGTCACTTGTCTTCCATATCGAAGTAACCAATTTTGTATCATCTGAACCGGTTTCCTAGGTGATTGTTTGTTTTGTGCTCTTCATTCATTCGTCGCAGGTAACAGCGTTATAATACTTTACCTTCTTGAATATTTACTAATAAATAACACTGGAGGGATTACTCGGGACATGGACTTTCTTCAAATTTCTTCCTTCATCTTCCTTCTAAAACGCTTCCCATTTTTTTTTATCAACTCCTCGATATTCTGTTTTTTCATTCTACCTATCTTCCCTTTTTGCTCATTTTCGGAATATATCCAAACATCAATTGAGACTGTAGGCCACCTCAGCTATATATGAGATGCATTTATCTTTTTCCTCTGCGTGTTCTCCGCACTGGTTTTCATTTTCGCTTTTCTTTATTTGGAAACACATCGCTGTGGCGACGGCTGTAATATTTATTCTATCATCGACCGGTGACGAGCACTTTCAGAGCAATGTCCTCTTCGGAGGATGTCTCTTCTGCTGACGACGTTAACACCGCTAGCGGTGATTCGACCTCTCATCATGAGGAGAACCCAGATTCCGTATCGGTCAAGGCATTGTCGTTGAATGAATTTGACTGTCACAGCTCATCTTCATCAACTTATTCACGGACGATAAAAAGTGATATTGTCCACCCACATGTGGAGCGCACACTGGGGGAAAGCTTCTCTTTGCGTCGTAGTCCGAAAGACTCACCCACTCGATGGACTGATATCTTCACGTCAAAAAGAATTCGAAAGAAGATTCATAAGCATTTTGGGGACGCTCGCGGGGTAGGACGTTGGCTAATGATAGGTCTTCGATTTTTTTATTTTAATCCATTCAAAAGTAGTGTTCAGGATGATGATCGAAGTCCAACAGATGATATGGATTATGCCGCGCAAGAGCTGCGGTCTTTATCAACAGTAGAACTCAATGGACGAGTCGAACAAGTCTTGGTAGAGTGCTCATAGAATTTCCATCGAATAATGTTTAAATTATACATGGTTTTTCAGCGAGACAGGAATATCGACCAAAAAACAATTGATAATATGTTGGGCAGAATGGAAGATGAACGTAAAAGATTGATCCTTACCCAGCATATGAAAACCGGCACGAAAAAGGTGAATATTCTTTTGGTAATTCTTGAATATGCGTTTGGTTGTTCATATTTTTGGGTCCGATCTTTGCTCCCCAATTACCTTCTGATACACTGTAATCTGTCCCATAACTACTGTGAAGTATCACGGCCAACCGGTTGTAACACGGTGTTCGAAACTTTTTCTTCCCACTCATTACAAGCTATCCTATAAAAATACAGTATTCCTCGATTATTCCATCACATCTTGTTTGCTAACTCTCCGTTAACATGTCCTTCACATTTCTTTCCATTTATGTTCCACGAACATCACCCACAACTCTGATCATCAGCTATTTTTATGGTTTCTGAAGGAAGAGGACCAGATCGTTGCTGAATACTGTTTACCGATTCGCTGTGCTGGGTTTTTAAGGTTTGCCTCCCTGGCAGGACAAATCCATATGAATGTTGTTTTCTGCGTCCGCATGAGGAATGCGTCATGGGGTGAGAAGCGGTTGTTGACTCATTTTCCGCTCTTTGAATATTGTCGATCATGACTCCCAAGGTAAACCCGTAACAGTAGGTCGGAAAAGAGGTCTTTTAGCAGTTTGCCGTATGAGTGAAATATAAATGTGTCTTAGCCGGCAAGCATGAATCAGGAGACTGAATGCGCTAATTTTTGTTGACGTCCCTCTAGAATGATATTTTCAGTCGCCAAAGATGATGATAGATGATCTTCTTG
Organism: Haemonchus placei; assembly: GCA_900617895.1. Classification (NCBI taxonomy): domain Eukaryota; kingdom Metazoa; phylum Nematoda; class Chromadorea; order Rhabditida; family Trichostrongylidae; genus Haemonchus; species Haemonchus placei. Next base: position 47,604 of record UZAF01016181.1, read on the forward strand.
CGGTACTGGATAGTAAAAATGTTTTGGATAAGAAAAGTGATGTAGTCACTTTGAGAGTGATCCTAAGTGGAGAAGGCGTAAAATATCTGTCCGAGGTTTGTGATAATTTAGTGCATATTCATTTTTTTGATTTCCTCTCGAGCTACTCAGTGAAATGACTTCATAAAAAAAAGGCTTGAGAAAAAACTGATTCATAAGCTCAACTTTCTGGCTTCCTATAGCGGCATAGCTAGTACTTTTCAGTTCGCTAGGTATGGAAATGAACGAAGCGATGAAAATGGACTGCAGCTAATCTGTCGTCTATTTGGTTTGGTAAGTTTATTCATTTCACAACGTCTATAGACGTGCAGGCGATTACCTATTTTTCGGGAAATTTTTTTTTCTCAAATAAAAGTAAAAGGATAATGAAAATATATTTTCGATGCCGGAGGAGATCCTCCCATATATTCCTATTTTAGATTCTGGAGGAATTGAGAAATGCACCAGAAGACACAGTAGAATCGCGCGATCTTCTTTCCTTACTCATGGAAGTTGTTCGATGTATACGAACGATCGTCAATACTTACGTGAGAGCTTGGAATTATTCATTTACTTTTTGTCAAAGTGTTTATGAAAAGTATGCTTGCTAATTCAGCCTGGACTTGAACTAGTCTTGCAACGTGACTCACGTGCTATAGGCCGCCTTATTGAAGCTCTCTGTACCATTAATAAACGAAGACCCAGAGAAGTGGAAGATACTGAAGCGGGTCGTGCGTTGAGAGCAGAGACTGTAAAAATACTCGCATCACTTGGTATGGTTAACCAGGAAACGACAAAGAATATCCAAATGGAAATGACAGGGTAATTTGAAACTTTTAACATTCTATGCTCTGAATAAGTACCCTGAACTCTCATTATCCAAGCACTTTTCAGAGCCCAAAAAATGGTTAAAGAACTTACCTTGTTGTCGGCTAGAACTAAACAGCCGCGCTTCAAGCCAATCTTGGACTGCCTTCGCTTTTGCAAGGAGAGCGACGTGGATCACGTGGTTCGTGTTACCGTCTGCATGGTTGTTTCCCTTCGAAAGCTGCATAATCCAGATATATCGAACCTTTCAGTATCGGATACTTATCATCATCAACTTGTTGATTCATAGCAGTGATCGTGAACTAGGTGAGGACCAAGCATGGCAAACACGTATGGCTCTTCGTTCCGAGCTGATGAGGGACGGTTTTGGAAAGTATATCCCGGTAAGAGTTTCGAAGATACCTCTTTCATCTGTAAGAGAATGATACCTGCTATCACAATTATAGCACATCGTCCTGCTGTCCAAAAGTGACGAACGGATAGGAGAAGTCTACGGTGCATTCACTTCGATTCAAGATGATGATTTTAATGAACTCGTATCTCGTTTTGAAACTCTGTGAGTCACATCGAATATGAAACTGGGAACCTTTTACTTTTTATTTTCAATTGTGTTGCAGTCGTGGTGAATACGAAACGCTCGGAGGTTGTTTCGAACTTCTTGCCTCAACATCCGCCAATACAGCGGTCGAACCTGTTCTGCTCAGTATAATGCAGCATTTTATGATAATCCCGGAAGATGTGTCTGTGAGGTGGGTAGACATATTCCTCTTAAAATGGTCTCTTTTTGACAGTAGATTAAAAAGTTCCTCTGCTCTTAAAGAAGTCTTTTTCAGGTTGTCATACTTTCGACTGATTGAGAGCTGTGTGAATGAAATAGTACTGCATAAAAACGGTGTTGATCCCGACTTTGATTCACGGTTCCACTTCGAAACACCTGTCAGTGAGATCATAGGTCAGTTTTTGAGTTTGTGGCAGATGTCGTGGCGAATCTACCAGTTACTCGTTTGATGTTACTTAATTTTGTTAAGTTTTCGCCCTATCGCCTAAAAGTATTGAGAATAGTAGAGAGCACTTCAGAACAGTTGCAAGATGCTGAATTTTCACGGAGGTTGGAACAAGCAGTGCAAGCAAAACAGGAGGCTGTTGCCAAGCAAATGCAATATTGGCAGAAACTGGACGAATTCCGTACAGAAGCTCAGCTATTACGGAAACATGTCTGTATATATTATATCTATTCATCGATCTCAGTTCGGTGTTAAACATATTTATTGTTGACATAATTTTAGATTGAAAACCCTAGTCAACCTATACCTCCTCAAACGGTCTGTAACCTACAACAGCCAATTGAACACAGTATTCCATCAACCAGTGAGTCTGTCTCGTGTCAGCCGACTGAACCTTTAATAGTTTTTGGGAAGCAACTAGCTTATTTTGTGAAAATGTGTCCCTAACAGCCGATCAATGATTGTGCCCTGTCTTCCTTCTTGGAATTATTTCTTTACTTCTGTTTACAGTAAACCTAAAATTAAGGCTCAGCAACGAATCGACTACCTCCTGTCACTGGAGGTCCTCCAGCCCCTCCCCCTCCACCTCCACCGCCACCCCCACCTGGAGGCGCTCGAGTCACAGGTGGTCCTCCACCACCGCCTCCACCTCCTCCCGGAAGTGAGTTCCGTTTCAAAGTTGGGTATAGGGAGTTAGTATTTTACATTTAGAAATGTCGCTTAGATTTATGTTGGCAGAACTTTTCTGCGATTAAAGATGCTATAAAATATTTCAGTAGCGGGTCCTGCTCCTCCTCCTCCCCCACCGAATCTTCTTCGTGGTGGAGGTGGTCCTCCTCCACCTCCACCACTCGGCGGAAAAGGCCCGATGGCAAATAATATGGGACCAGTCATCCCCGACTTTCTTCCGGCCAAAAAGAAACGTGTCATTGATGTACCGATGCGGAAGTTCCCATGGACAAGTAGTACGGTAAGTGTCTGCTGGCCCAATTGTTACAGTAACTTGTTCTTGTCCACTCCGAAATTACCTTATTTCGTAGATTAATCCGCGGAATTTGCATCGCGATTGTTTTTGGGCCACAACTTCGGAAGATGACTTGGCCAGTGATGCTCTACTGAACCAGCTTAAGGTTGCGTTCCCCTATTCACCTCGTTTATATTTCCTATGAAAATTTGAACTCAGGAGAAGTTCGCCTCTTCAAAGCCCGGAACGAGGTCGCTCGATACATTGCAAAGCGGGAAGTCTGCGAAAAAAGTGAAGCAGCCTCAGATTGTGAAGGATGAGAAGACTCTGCAAGCTCTTGGTTTGTAAGATATACTTCTTCCCTCCCTCATTCACTTTTTGTGAGGCAGACAACATTTTTTTCAGCTATCTTGCAAGGTTCAGTGAAACTGTCTTATGAGCAATGGCGTAAAAGTCTACTGAAGGTCAGTTGTCCTTCTGATTTCTTTTTGTTGCTTAGAAATACTGTAATTGACCTGATTCTCGGCTTGAATAGTAACCAAAAAGCTTGCTACTTGATCGACTTTGAAGTTTGTTTGTTTTCCAAGGTTTCAGTAACCATATTGTAAGCAAATATTGTGTAACTTACATGTTATAGGTGGATGAAAATATGCTCACTGCCAATACACTCCAACAACTTCGAACCGCCCTTCCCCCTATGGATGTTATTAAGAAGTTGTCGGAAGTCGATTCATCAGTCCTGAAGGAAATGCCCGAGGGAGAGCAGGTCTGAGCAGCTACCATTGATTTTTGATGAAAGGCAAAGTAGTGAAGTTCTTACAGTTGCTACCCTCTAGTTCCGCAAGAAAATTTCCTTCAGAGAACCCGTTTCGTTTCAGTATCTACATAGAAGCAATCTGTTTCAGTTTTTGGCTTCTTTGGCGTCAATAAGTGCACTACCTTTACGACTGGATCTTATCATTTTCAAACAACGCTTTCAAGAAATTCTGAATGACCTTAAACCGGTGAGTGAATAAGATTTCGCGCTAAGAGCTGTAAGTTTGAATGCTGGTGAATTCCCTTCCGTAGGAACGCGGAAATCAGCTTTTTAATGAAATGCTTCTCGAAAGTATTAGCTTATTCACTTGCTGTGATGAAAATGTCTCGTTTCACTTTGTTTTTCGCCGTTTTGGATTATTTTCTTGGTATTTTCATCTTAATTATTACTTATTTGTTTGTTATTATTCCTTTCTTACGGTGATTTCATTTTTATGAATTAATTCTTGGAGAATCCCCCCGAGCGAAATTCAATTTTTGATGTAGCTTTATTTGAGGGTGTATCGTCTGTGATTGAAGCCTGTGAAGAGATTCGACGGTCAAAAGGCTTTAAGATTTTTCTGGAATTAGTTCTGTTGTTTGGGAATTATATGGATCAATCATCGAAAACCTACAAGGACACATTTGCCTTCGAAATGAACGTGCTGACCAAGGTGAGGAATGCATCCGTCTTTCCTTTCTTGAACTGCAGTTCATGAGTCCAGATTTCGTTCAGCTCATGGACACGAAAGACGTGGACAATAAGAAAACTTTGTTGCATTACATGGTGGAATCTATGCGGAAGTTTGACCCTAAAAATGCGAGGTAGGTCGGTTGATGTTGCAAATCGTATGAGTCACATAACAGACAAGACCTTCGTCTTTGTACCACTGACTGCTCATACCTAGATATAGCAATATACTTTGTAGGTTTACGCACGAAGATTTTTACCACTGCTCCGCTGCAGCCCGTGTCAACGCCGACGAACTTGCTAAAGGAGTGACATCCCTACGACAGAACGTCACGAAGGTAAGCGGAGGAGTAACTTCGTACACTGATCACTATCAATCGCATCTCAGCTGGAAAACTGCCTACGAACTTATAAAAAGCAAGGCGACGAGGATAAGTTCATAGAAGTGATGACTCCGTTCCTGTTGGAAGCTCAGAGCGAACTGGATACGATAGAGACGGTAGGTACACCATATAATGATCTGACGAATTCTGTTGTAGACTGCTTAATCGTCATACTTTTCTTAGATGCACCGGAAAATGAAATGTGACTGGGAGAGTTTCACGAAATTCTATGCTTTCGATGAGAAAAAGTATTCGTTGGAACAATTTTTCGCCGACATGAAGACGTTCAAAGAGCAGTACGAGGTGATAGTTCTTGACGATTTCTACCGTATACGTGTAATCTGTAGGTACACCTTACGTGGCTGTCAAGAATCCAGCAACCAAGGGTGGCAGCTGAGGGGCGACTTTCGCCCTTAGTGCTCTGAAGGGTAGTAGACTGCATATTTTGCAGGTGATTTGAAGTGAAAATTAGGGGTAAGTAGGCTTTGAAAGGAAGAGGACTGTGGAGAACAGAATTTGTTCAGCGCCTTGTAGACAAACCCTTCTGAATTTTCAGATAGTCTAATACCTCTCATTTGAATACAAATTGAGACATTGTTCTAGGGCGTATACCGGGAGTTAGATATGGAGAAAGCGAAAGAAGAAAAAGAACGTGAAATTTCGAAGAAGAAGAGTTCCCAAACCTTGCCGACTGCCAACAAGAATCGCCCTACTCGTGTCGGAGTTACTCGCCTTCAAACAGGTACTAATTTTGCAATCACGCTTCCCACTCTCATTATATCTTACACTTGATTTTACGTAGGTATCATGATTTTTTATTTAAGCTGTGGACTCTCCTGGTGTATTGGACGAACTCGATAAGATGATGGCAGTTGGCGGGCTTGCAAAGCTGCTTCAAGGGCCGCGAACGCCGCGAGCTACAGCCGGACGCACAAAGACAGGTGCTCAGTGATTTTTCCTTGTCCATTTAAATAAGAAATGTTAATGATGTCTCGAATAGAAAAATAGTCAGTTTGAGTTATGAGAGCAGCTTTTTATAACTTCGTTCGACTTAATGCATGAGTCTTCTTTAGTGGATAACTCCTAATGGTTTGCTGTTGTTTCGTGCTCTCTACTATTCAAGGGGTTTTTTTGTTGCTTTCTCACCCGCTTACTTTGTTTTACTCACCTTCAGGCCGAGCTGCCCTTCAACGCCAACGCTCTCGCGGTGCAGATTTTATGCTTCGTGAAGCCCTTGGTGCAGGAGATTCTGATGCAAATACAGTTCGAGCCCCATTCTCAGTTCTACCACCTGCGCCCGAAAAAGTTCGTATTCGACGAAAAGGCGCTCCAACCGTTGAGGTGTGTTTTCCCATGCATGCGCGTAATTTGTATAGTAGTTTCACACTTGATTTCATAACGATATTGCTTTTTCTACTAATTTTCCTTTCAAATCTCTTAGGGATATTTCTCATTCGTTGCACCGCTGGAGGGTAGCGTTAGATTAACTAAGTTCAAGGAAAATTCATTGCTAAAAGTGTTTTGTTTGGATTTTTTTGTCTGATGGGTTTTATAACTTTCTTTCTCTTTCTCCAACTTTTCTTTCTAAGTATAGCTTCATGATAGCATTCATCATCACTGCGTTGTCCTCAAAAAAAAAAAAAAAGAGGTGTCAGTGGTCTTCAATCTGATCAACCCTCTCACCGAAAATAGAATGATTGCTTGTAATGGCATAGGAATGATTTCGTACCAAAGTAAGCACCCTAAAACAATTATCGCTGTGGTCTTAATATTTCATTCTCGATTGGAAGAGAATATTTTGTGCTCATGTGCTACTTTATAGTATTCTATTACCCCAGGAATTTCTCTCTCCCCCCCCCCTCCTATATATTTTGACTGCATGCTCGTAAACGCTTAGTACTCTTTTTGTGTTAACCTACTGTTTCATATGTCTAACATGTGTTTCGCAATTTCTCAACTGTTCTGTTTTACTTACTACTTTGTTCAATCCACCATATTTACAGCCGATAGCATTCATACAGTAACAATGGAAAAATTTTGTTTTTTGACTTCAAATTTAGCTCAAGGTCTAGTTTGAGGAAGCAACGCTGAAGAGTAGAGAAATCTTTCCATTCTTTTTTTTTTGCATAGTTTTTAACTAAGCACTTTCCAAAATCTGTTCTATCTTACTACCTCAGTGTTTATTCAGGTGGCGCTTAGACCAGCTGAAACATCTCCCAGTCACAAGGAGAACAACGATTCGCCAACAACTGACGAGTTACTAGCCCGATTACAGCAGTACTGATAGTCAATATTTCAGTTCTAGTTTGTTGCCTTGTTTCTTTGGCCTTTATTCTGTCAAAAGGGTTTGTGTATTGATAGAGCTATCGCATTCTAATCGAGAGTCAGGTATATCTGTTATAGTCTTATCCCTCGTCACTTATTATCGTGTCTTATGTATTTTCGGAGACGGCGTCATTCCTAGATTGTTTTACCTAAAAATGAGCTAGTCTATTATCATATTCGGGTCTTATATACGCATATAGTTTGTGCATCGTTGCATTACATTATTCTTTGTAATAATATCGAATATATTGTTGATTTTCGGTTCATGTTGAGTATAATGATAATAATTAAGAGTAAACCCGATGAATATACGATCTCTTGTCTCTGGAATATCTTGCGAATTATTGTTTTCTGCTAATGGGAATAGACTTGTTAGACATGGACTCGTTATTACTAATAAATCTAATATTCAACATTTCCAGCATTACCTAGCCTCATTGGCATTATTACCTCATAGAGTCGAGTTAGCTTATTTTAAGAGACTTAGAACGTGTTTTTTCAGAAGTAATTGTAAGTGGCATAGCTAACCATTACGGATAAGTAAATAACTTCAAAAAATTTTATTTAATTGTACCTAGATAGTATATACAAGGTGAACCATAGAAGTAGACTTTTTTGAAATTGAAAGGTCAATTTACAAAAAACTGGAAATGCAAAAAGTAATTCTTAGCGGGCATAGAATAGAAGAGAATGGGCATATTGGCTAGATAAAGGAAATGAAGTGATTTTAATACTACAAAAAACAGGGGTGGCTCTGAGGTGAGGAGTCTGACATATGGTGCGGCACGGCGAGACGGGTGTCGGTACATTCACTCAGAACTGGATGGACGCGGCAAATCGCGCGGCGAAATTCGTGACGATTTAAACGACTTTAGCGCCTATCATTCAGGCCCAAATTTGAAGTAGAGACGATTAGAACGATCATCTGACCACACTAATATACTCTACTTCAAGTTTGCGCCCCAATGATAGGTGCCAGAGTCGTCCTAAACGTCCCGAATCTCGCCACGCCGTTTGCTGCGTCCATCCAGTTTTGGGTGAATGTTTCGTCCCCCCGGCGAGACAACTAGTTAAGGGATGTCGCGCGTTGAGATAACTCATAAAAAAACTACTGCGCGTTGTAACACGCATCAAATTGTTGGCATGTTCACTTCACAGAAACGTTCAAAGATCTCTGCATTGTTGTTGTTCCTTTTACTATTGAGACTCCTGCTGGAGGGTTTTTCAACCCTAGCGGATTAGGAACCTAGAAATGGAAGCGTTTCGCACGCTAAGAACCTCTCTAGCTTTCCCTCCGCTGATTACCTCGGTTACCTCACCAAAGGGCTATACAAATTTGAAATATCTGAAGCCCTCCATAATTAGAATCTAACTTATTAAATTCACTTCATACATCGGTACGAGATAAGAGATAGATGAATTGAAGACAATAACACAATAATCAACTCTAAGCAATAACTCCCAAAAACGACATGAGATGTCGTTCATCGATGGGTGAAAAATGGCTGAATAAAGTGCACTGCACTTGTCTTCTCCCATCGAAGATCATGCTCGGTCTTAGTGGAACCCCAACATTCCTTTGATGGGATATTTAACCCCTCGGCTCCATGGTGCATATTCAAGATTTGTTATTACATTCTACAATTCTTCTTCAAAATCGTCGTCGTCATCGCCATTGCTTGCCATATTCGTTGGCGGCTGAGGTGCACTTGGCTGCTGAGTGGAAGTCGATGCAGCTGCAGCCGGCTTTGATCCACTACTCGACGCTACACTGTCTCTTGCCGCTTCTGATACATCGGCTAGGATGCGTAGTGGATCCAAATCCGCAGATGACAGTCCATTGGCTTTGTCAACGAATGGCTTTGTAGGAGCGCTCGGAGCATCAGTAGATGTAGTAGGACGCTCAGCTGGAACTGTGTCCTGCAAATTGTCAGGGGCCTTCGAGTGTTCGGGAGCATTCGCCGATTCAGTTTTCAAGTCAAGTTTCGGAGCTCTAGGTGCTGGTACCACAGGAAGCGGTAGCGACTTAATCAGACGATGAGGTGGAACAGGTCGAGCTGCCGCACTCAGCAAACGGTGCGGTGGCATAGGACGAGAAGCAGGCGGAGGCCTTGGCAGCGGACCTGGCGGAGGGGGTCGCTGAACCACACTGGGAGCAGGTGGGTGCTGAGCTGGAGTAGGAGCTGCTGGAATCGAAACACCGTCGACTTTACGAAGGATCGTGGGAAACCGAGGCCGTAGAATAGGTGGGGGAGGAGGTGGATCGAGAAGCCGTTCGCTCTTTTCGGTTGACTCAGCAACAGGCTGAACATCTCTTGCTGAGAGCACATCTGCTTCCCTTTGCGAGGGAGCACCCGATGAACTGGGTTCGACACGACTTCCAGCTTTCTGAAACGGAACATGTGAAATAAGCAATACAAACCAAGTAGCGTACATCACTCACCCTATCGTTCTCTTCAGTATTGGGTGGTCTTCTTTCTAGGGGTATAGGACGTACATAGCTGAAAAGTTAGAAATTCGAAGACTCATTCAACCAATTAGAAACTGAAACGCAGAAGATATACCGTACCCATGAGAAAATGGTAGCAAAGGTGGATCAGGTGGAGGAGGCAAAGTAGAATGAGTCCTCGGTACTTCCTGATGAGAGGTCCCGTCGCGAACATATTGAACGCTGGGTTGTTGCCGTCTGCAAAATCACGTCATGTTCAAGTTCCATGTTTTACTAGTACGTAATTGTCAACGCTGAACCCCTAGCATACGTAGTCTATAGGCTTGAACACAGTAATTCTGATTCTGCCACCGACGAGATATTCTTCAGAACAATAGAATAAATAGCAAGAAAATCTCGAGCGGAACGACGTTCTACTCACATGACCGTTTGAGGGTGTCTCCTGTAGGAAGATATATAGGGGCGGGTTTGGGTGGGTATGACGACACGGTTAGCTCCACTATCGTAGGCTTGTTGATTGCGTGGGGGACTACGGCGATCCTCCATCAGCACTTTCTGAAGAGATATATGACTAAATTCTGAAATAAAAAAGACAGCGGGTTTTATGGTACTGACATTTCCGGCTTCATCTAGAACGACAGTGCTCGTCGAGGGTGAGGAACTTGAGTACTGTGGCCTTGTGGAGATAAAAGACTGAGAAGAAGCTAATCTTGAATCCTGAAGTAAGAAGTAATGTAAATTAGGCACCACACATCCAGACATTTCTAAACCAACCCTCGGCACGAAACGATGAGGTTGTTGGAACCTTCTTGGCAATGGTACAGGCAGTTGCCGCGGTGCAACTTGGTCAGAACCTCCAGCGAGGCGATTACCAGAATCTGATTGAGGAACTTGTGGAGACTGAAAGAGAAACATTTGTATCGTTTGGTTTCCTAAAAAGAAGATACTGTATCGGATAGGAATTAGCGAACCTGTGACCGCATCGGATTCCCTTCAACGATACTTTGTCGACGCACTGGAATCGGAGGACGAACTACAGCAGTGACACGCCGAGGTACCGAAGTTTTTGGAGGGAAGTTGGACCGGTTGAAGGGCCGAATCCTTTAAATGGAACGTCGAAACTACTTGCACACAAGAATGCCATCCCAATACTTACGAGAAACATGAACAACAATGTTAAAAAACGCTGACTTTGATGGAAAGTGGAAAACGGAAAGTGGGGCTACCTGGCACAGCTGCAAACTTCGTCCTCCCTACTTCGGCGCATCTCAGCACGCCGAATTGCATCAGTCACAGCTGAAGATTGGGTGAGTGCTTCTCCTACAGTCATTTGTGGAGGCACCTGAAATTCCACAATTGAGGCAACAAGACATAAGATATAAGGAAGACAAAGAAGAAATGGAGCTGTAAGCTCACCTCGCTTCTGAATCTTTTAAGGACCGAATCGCTATCCTCTTTTGTAAAACTATCAATAGACACGCGCTAAAAAACAATCTTCTGAGATTGACTATATAATAGTTAACTGATCCACTTGACGAAAGATTCAAACATGCCTTAGTACTTCGCTTTTCCACTGAAGAACCTGCTACGAAAGGAGAAGGAACTGAATTTGAAGGGAGTCCAAACAATGGCTTTGAGGGATCGTTCACTGCTGAATGGTGTTAGCGATTGGGATAGAAAAGAATTCCCAAAATATGTGTAGTAAAGGACATACATTTGAGCTTCGAAAGTGGGGAAAGTGGTGGGACTCCTGATGAAAGATTGATTAATGATGAAACAGGCACTCGTGTGTCTTTTGCAGCAGCACGCTTGTTTTTGGCAAACTCAACTGAAATGAAACGAAAAAATCGAAACATAAAAAAACCGGATCAAAAAAACCAAATCGAAAATATCAAAAAAAAANCCATTTTTCTTCATACCACGTCATCTGAATTTCGTCTTCTGTTGTGTTTTACCTCATATCTGTTCAGTGAATGGGAACTNAAAAAAAAAATGGAAAGTGAGTAATTAAAAAATACCCAGATGCTTTCCGCACATTGGGGGTGAGGATAAACCACTGCACATGGAATGGCATACGCTACACGGGACAAACATGATTTGGCGTTCATCCAGCATCTGATCTGAAAAAAGCGCGGCAAATCATTAATAGGGGAGGTGAAACCATGGACTATTCGAAGACACAAACACAGTAAATAAGGGTATAAGCATTGCTCACAGGGACATGTTCCCATTTGTGAACCAAATAAATCAAGAAAGGACAACACAAAAATAACCAACGTGAAATGCAGTATTCGCTGTGCGGAATCGCAGGAGCAGTACACTGCTTCACTTCGTCCTTATTGATTTCAATAATGTCGGGCGCTAAACCGATTTTTTTTATCCAACCTTTGCATTATAATAGTTCAACAAACTTGCATGAATTAACGAACCTCTAGCATCATGAGCCTTCATATAACTGGCGAAATCCACTTTATCCTCACCCACGCAATCAAGAATCGCGTTGAGCACACATGAGATCGAATCCCGATCTTCCTTCGATAAGCTGTTTTTCGACGTAGTTCCGAACGAGCAGCGAGGAGGTTCAACTTTTTTCCATTCTCCCTGAAAGCATTAATTAATAGACGAAAGCTGCATACGGTAGTGATTTACGTCAGCTGAAATGTGCTTTTCTGAGGTGCAAAGCAGTAGTGAAATTCGTCAAAGAATATGCTTTTAAATCGAAGGCTGTTAGATATCAAATGTCTGCACCACAAAACTTTTGGCAACAAATAACACACGGGGAATGAACGAATACTACAGGAAACGCACGCTTCTGTACTTCTGCGATGATGTCATTCTTCTGAGAATACATCCGTAATCGTCTATGCTGGCGCATGCTGCAACGACGGCTGCGTTATTTTCTCCGAGAGTGATCTCTACAACAAGAAAACTGTGAATCTGTATTAGGGTTCAATCATAATTCGTTGTAATGATGTTACGACAACGCAACGGTCAATCCTCCCAGAAGGGAAAGAATTTAAAATTGTGTATGAACTTTCTCAGCATGGCACACTGGGTATACCGTGCGCAACATCTCCATAATAGAAATAATTCAATCCCAAACTAAAGCAAGTAACACCATAATTCCGTCGATTATAATAATGATGACAGCGCTCCAAAAATGATCACTCAGAAAAGGTAATTGTTGTAACCAAAGAATACCTTTTCTATTCTTGGTGAGCAACTCGTTGGCTCTCCTACGAGCTCTCTCCATCATCATTTCACCATGAAGTTGGAGATATTTTATCTTTTTTTCTGTTAATGCTCTCCGCATTTTTAGAATATCTCGATCGGTATATACTCCTGCGTGCCTAGAACAATAGAGATAGAAAATAATCACATGGAAAAAAATCAGTATTTCTTTATGGGGCTGAAAACTAGATTCTTACTTTCGAGATTTCATTTTTTAGTGTTTTCTTTTGATATCAGATTCACATAACTGTGCATAATAGTCGCAGGTAAGGATCTTTACTGAATGGACTTCGTTATTTTTTCTTCCTTCACAAGACAAGCCGGGAACAATTTAGGTTGCAGTACTTGTCGAATGACATCCTCATTCAATACGCGACGATTACCAGTAAATCACAAGCCCTCTTCCCCGTCCGCCAACGAATATTATTTAAACGAAACCAAGAACACTAGAGCATGTTAGTATATACCTCAGAGGCGCCACGGGATCATCGTCTGGAGCGTAGTCGTATATAGTGCGAGGTAAAGGAGATTCCCATCGGTGGCTTGGCATCAACCAAGGAAATTCGTCGCTGAACATAGGAAACTTCAATTTTAAAAGGTGGACGATTCGAGAGTGAAAGTATGTGAAAGCCATTTTTACAGAAGAATAAAGAATAGAGAAACAGCTAGACATAAGAATCACTAGTTGACTACCAGCACCATCTACTTAGCATAGCTGACCATCCACTCACTGTCAGCAATGGTCTCCTGCTATCAAAACCTTTCCATTGAGCACGTGAACAATGCAATGTTATGAACAATGTAATCTCAGACAAGATGCTGAAGAAAGCTGGAGACCAAATGAAATAACTCTGGAAAATAAATATTACCATATGAAGCCGTCCTGGTTGATAAAAGGAGCGTACTTCTGCTTGCCCGGCCCACTATCTTGCGCAAGGCGACGCTCTTCACACAGAAATCTGTCCCTGATGGCCTCATGGAACCTCGTGTGCTGGAATCTCGCATAATTAACGATATTGGACACGTCAAAAGTGAGCATCATATAAGAAGTAGAAGCTAGTTATACCAACCATTTCACAAATTCCGCCATTCGCTTTTAAATCAGCTTTTTTACGGACTGATTTGCATTTGATAAGGGTCCTACTCGCGATATATTCGCATTCCCCATAAATCGTATGATCATAGTCTTGTTCAATGAGACAATGCTGAGTACCGTAAGCAAGAACGTAACGATTTGGTGGCTCAGAGTTCGACCAGTCAATCGCTGCATCGCTCATATCTGAATATTTTTCAATGGCTTGTACAGAGCGAGGAGCCACAAAAACAAGAAATTAAAGAAGGTATAGAGCTTTTTTTTTGAGCAAAAACAATAAACAGGAACACAATAAATAGACCTTATCACTCAAACGACAAGAACCGTTCCGAACACAAAAACAAAAAGAAGCCTCAAAACTGCTCCAGGAAAGCAACTAATGAGAGCGTAGCTTAGATGAATGGCGTAACAATTTCCCAAAATAGGAAGAAGTCTTAAGACGCAGGGAGACGATTTCGTCAGAAGTTTTCCTTACAACGCGTAAAAAGGTACGTGCGACAAAGAAGGCCAGCGTAAAGTGTGCAATCGCGTAAGTGCGGTTTTACCGTAATCCCACGCCAAGTATTTCGCCTCCTCTTGGGCACAAATTGGAACGACCCACTACTTCCGTCCCCTATTTGCCGTTCCACCTTTTAGCCTTGAGACTAGATATCATTTAAGTAGATTGGACGCTTTTGTGTGGTGCGTACTATACTGTGTGCCAGCTACCCTGGAATTATTGGCATTGTCCAGAGCAGAGATAACGAAGTTGTGTATCTGCATAGGTGCAAACGCGCATCCTCATTCTTGCTTTGTACTCAACAACAAATAGTTCCTCGAGTCACAAAGTTACAGTAAGTGCACCGAACGCTATTTCTTACAAACGTACGGTAGCAGAAGAACGGTCCGAATCTCGTTTCGATCACAGCAGTTGAGCCATAACATGGCTAAGCTAATGACCCTCCTGTGATAGGTCCCTCCGCCAAATGAACAAGTTCTTTGTTTTCGTAGGGTACGGCTGCTATATGCTATCACTTTCACGCTGCGAAAGTAGGTAGCCGTGTCAGGACTCTTCAAATTCGCAAACAAAGCATGGAGGGTCCTGGCACGATTAGTCTATTCCGCTTTGACGCGGTAATAGCGATGATCTTGCCACAGAGTTAGAAGTTAGAACAAAAGTGGTAATCATAAGTATTCTTAGGACTTAGTTAGCCTTGTAATACAAACTGCAAGATTGACGGCGTGGCTCTGATACGTGTTGCCTATAAAAACCTAAGGAACTATGCCATATATTCGAACTAGTTTGAGTTTTAGAGAAATAAGAGAGTTATAAGTTTGAACCCTGATCTGGGGTTTAGCTTACTTAATTCTTCTTTTCTTTCGAGTAATCGCGGAACTTTGTTGGGATCTGTGTCCTACTGACAGTCCATGCCCCATCGAGGAACGCTTTCAAATTTGTTGTTCCTCCGATGATGCGGGTATTGCTTACCCGCGCGTTCGGTTTCACGTGCTTTTGTTTTTCTAAAGGGATCCTCCCGATGGGTTTGAAACAGAGCGTGTGGCACCATGCACTTTTGGACCAGTTATGGCAAGGACCTGTCCTTAGCGCTCGCAAAATGAACGCCACCCCAATTGCACTGCTTGATTTCCTTTGTTTACTTTGCTGCAGGCTGTAGAAAAACGGAAATAGAGTACAACTCCGAATTCCTATCGTAGTTCCATTTTTCTTCATACCACGTCATCTGAATTTCGTCTTCTGTTGTGTTTTACCTCATATCTGTTCAGTGAATGGGAACTGCTCTGTGAATACTTTACTGAATGCTTCCTCAGTAATAAATAAAAGAACAGAGATCTCACCCATCCCCTATGCCAAATTCACCTAGCCTCCTAGGCGACCTATCTTATGGTAACTGATGGAACTTCATTTGAGTGACCAATATTGTAATGGTTTAAATAATGGAAAGGCATATCTGAGCGCATTAAGCATATTTAATTTTTACGTAAGCAACAAGTCTGCGTTATCGATCACCGCACGCGTAGCTCGTGCGACGCGTGCGCTGCTTCCGCCTTGAGCAAGAGCCCAATCGCATAGGAATCAAAGAGTGTGAAGTGTTAAATGTAGCCTTCAGCAGAAAGTATGTGTTACAGCTTTTTTCTCTTTGCGCGGAAAGACTGGATTTTACTTTCCAAGTTTGTCCTCCTGCACTCGAAAACCGATACTGGATTGTGGGAAATTTCTAAAGAAATGTGAAACGAAATCACGAATACTACTTTTTGGGTCTCTCATGAATTGCTTACTGGGATTGCTATAACGAATATTAGCAGGGAAATTGGTTCATGCATATCCCATGTCCGACTTTCGTTTAACCTCGGGCTACGAAGTTCATGCATGTCTGCAAAAAGGGTTTGAGGATGGAGTGAGGGGAGAGGGATTACAACTACAACGAACATAGTTTCCAAAATCTACGTTATTCAATTCGATCCCTCTGACGTTTTCGTAAATACAACATTGACTTGCGCTAGACAAACTTGACCCTGAAACGGACGCGGAGCCTCCACTTTACCCGTTAGTAGGATAATGCGCCGTACTCAAAGTTTGCACTGCAAAGGGTTTGTGCTCAAAGTTCGCAAGTTAAGGGGTTTAGAGTGACATCATTCGCCTAACTATTCAGAACACTTCATCTTCAACCGTATTCTGGGTGAGTTTCCAGAACAGTGTAAAAATCCAATCATCAGATGCTCATTTTCTTCATCTTAGGCTTCCTTCCTCTTCCATTCCCACACATGGTAAAGTAAGCATAGTTTTCTCCCTATTCCTCGTTCATGTTGTTGTCCTTCGCCGAATGTTATAATTCATATTGAATTAGCTGATCCGAATTGCGACAACAGCCTCTGTGCATCACCCGAACTGTCCTTCTTTCATCGCTTGTGTTTGGAGGCGTCAAAAAAGCGTACCAAGTGCAGAACAGAAGCTTGGGTAAATACAATCTTTTTAGCTTCTTCCAACACAAACGTCGTGTTGAACGCATCTCGCTCTAAAAATAGTAATGTCTCCAATATATTAGATATTTCCTCTTGATTTCATTGAGAGAGCAGTTTATGGCCCTCAAATTTCTATTGTACTGATGAAAACTCCTCTCCGGTTCAAGCTGTTACTGGACAACATCACCGTTTTTTCCTTTTCTTGTAAATTTTGATAATTTTTTCAGATTGGCAGCGATCACTTCGTTTTGGCTCACTTCGCATTTCAATGATGGCGGATGACGTTGAATATCCTCCCAATTGCTTGCCCATACTCTATACCAATGGAATCAGTGAGCTCGTCAAAAGGTTGAAAGTAAGTTTCAAGTTTGTCCTTGAAGCGAATGAGGTATAGATTAATTTCGATTTCATCTGTAATCCTTATCCTCATACTCCTGCATTCAGATTTTATCAGAGGCCCTGCAAGCATCCGATACAAACGATGAGTGCGGTCAGCCGGATCGTTATCGCACCTTAATATGCCATCTTTCGGACAGCCGCTTCCTTGCCAACAGTAGCAAAGATGTACAGATTTGGTTGGCATGCTGTCTGGCAGATATTCTTCGCATTTTCGCTCCGAATGTACCACTGGGAGATCCCACTCAGTTGAAGGTGAGCAACTACGAACTCTCTGGATCTATTGTCCACCTCGTTGCTTTTAAGTTGAAACATGCATTTGTAAGGAAGTGCTGCTCTTCCTAGTCAAGACTCTGAAGGGGCTTGAGTCACCGTCTAATCCTTTGTTTCGTCGTTACTTTTACTTACTCGAGGTGCGTTCTTCCTCTCTTTCTCAATTACAGCAGACTAGCAATTCGTTTTTCAGAATATAAGCGTAGTCAGTACGTTAGTGTTGTGTCTGGAACTACCTCATGACGAGTCCAGCCAAGTAATTCGAATGCTTATCAAAACAGCTATGGAAGTTGCTAATGGGAAGGAATGGAAAGGAGAAATCCGAGAAGCGTCAGATGAAAGTGCTGCTATTGATGATGACGGAGAAGACAAAAGCGAAAGCCGGGATAAGGCAAGTGTTTTGCTCCCGTGTGAATCTGAATTTCTATCTAGTATTTCAGGTTATTGCTCTTCTAATAGGGATCATCTCAAAGTTGCTGAGAGACGTAGACCAAGTTTCCGCAGAGATACTAGATGTGTTATTTTTTTATCTTATTAACCCTCAAAAGGTACTTTCTCAGACCTTTCACTTCTTTGTGAGGTTATATTTCCTTTTGGTATAATAATAAGATCTCTCTTATTGAAGTTGAACAACCGTGAATCCTACAACATGGCTCGGCAGATAATACAAGTTTCGCAAACATCACTCGAAGCAGCTATTCAGTCTGTAAGTTATCATTCGTCATCTTCATCGGGTTGGTGAAAATTCAGCGTTGCTTAAAGACTCTGGGCTCTGATATATACTGGACCTCTCCTAGGCTTCCGCAGTATATGTATAGTAGTGCTGAATAATGTGGAAGCCTAGGATTGGTTAGAAACCAGTGTATAAAATGATTCTAATTGCATGCATATAGGGTAAATATGCCTCGTGTAATAATCGAGTTTGACGGGTTCATAGCTCAGAAACTTTGAAGGGATCGATCAGTATTTGTACTAAAGAAACTTCACAGACAAAATGCGGACTAGTTGCAGATGCGAAATCTTTTGACGTTGCTGCTTGATGTTTTCAGTTACTTACGCAATCGTTACTAGCTGGAGCCCTTCCGAGAGAGTGCGATTTAGTGGGAAGCGCCCGAAAAAAGCTCTACGATGTCATACTCGAGCTGCATGGAATTGCTCCTGAACTAATGGCTCCTGTACTTCCTCAATTATCTTCATCTTTACGTGTGAGTTCCTCTTTTTTGCGAACTTATTTAATTTTCGTTTGTGTGATATCGATGTTTCAACCGAGACCGGACCTAGCGGTGGTTTTGTTTGTTATGGGGGAGAGGGTTAAGCATTTTGTTTAGAGAAGACTTGGATTAGGATCATAATGCCATATCGCGTAAACGCGGCGGCCGTCCCTGAAGTTATAGCTGCGAGACAATTCGTAGCTCCTTCCACTTGATCGATGACTAAAGACTCATTTGGAAGATACGAAAAAACGCACCTATCTTTTCAAATTTACGCACATATATCCACTGGGAGCATCAACTCAAAAACGTTTCTTCAATAGCCTGGTGAAAGAGGAGGGAAAATCGATTTAGAAGAATCGAAAGTAATACCAAAATTTATACGCGACTGAAAACTGATGGTGGAACGAGACGAAATTTCTATAAGTAATTTTTGAATAAAAAACGCGAGAAAGGCGGAATGGTTTTTGTTGTTGTACTTTATCTGTTATACATATTCATTAAGTGGAGCGTATGAAGTTGTAATTACCTTTACAACTTCCAGCTGCAAATGCGTTTTTCAATGCGCCCAGCCTATGCTTTGTCTCGATATTCACGAAAAAATCACTGACGTTCTTGTTATACACCTTCCTCACGACCAACGTATTTAGGCAGAAGATGATCAGCAACGTCTACTAGCCACTAAGCTCGTTGGTAAATTGGTTTCTAATACAAAAACTCGCTTTTACGATGATCACCCGAAGCTATGGAAGTATTATATGGACAGGTCAGCTTAGACATACTAGCTTGCTTTACTGCTCTGTTTTCTTTGTAATGTTGTGTTTTCATCGGGTTTTGAATTTCAATTGAATTTTATATTCTACACTCGTTTCTCATGACATCGACATCGACATCTCGACAAGGGTTTATTGATGAAAGTTTAACTAGTTTGTTGTAGGTTCAAAGATACGTTCAATGAAGTGCGCGAAGTTTGTGCAAAAGATTCCCATGAGATTCTCCTGCAACACAGTCAGCTAAGAGGGCAAATCTCATGTGAGTATCTCATTTCTAGTCCTAAAACATTTACCAGTTTGAACCAGATAACGTTGAAAAGTGATGGATCAGCTGCGATTACAACTGTTTCAATGATTGAAGTGATTAGTCATTTTTCGTTTTTTTTTTCAGCTGCACTTGGTAGCCTCACTCGTGATCTTGATGACTCTGTCCGCCATACTGCTGTTCTCTGCATCATAGAAACCGCGAGAAAGAAACTAGAAGCAGTTAACGAGTCGCTCATTGTCGCTTGTTGCGATCGGATGAAGGACAAAAAGGTTGGGTGAGACAGACTGCTTTTTTGCCTGGCTTATTCGCAATTCGACCTATCGTCAAACAGTACCTCTGTTTATAGTATTTCCCGTTTCTTCCATGTTGTCACTGAGTTTTTAATGGAAGAGTAGCTTTTTTTGATAAAGCATTTTTTGCAAGAGTAAAGTTTTTTATCACTTATTACACTTGTTGCAGCCGAAGGTCCGTCAGGACGTTATTACTAAACTCCTGCATCTTTACTACAAAGTGGTAATGGGTGATGAATATACCATGTCGGAGATTGCAGCTGTTGCGATCATCCCGAAGAGAGCTCTAGCCTTGTATATGTTAGCTAGCATGACAGAGGAGAAGTAAGTACTGCTTTTTTCGTCATTTAGTCTGCCCAAGTGGAAGGGCTCGGATATGCCACTATGGCTCAGCTAAAATAGAATTACCTGGTGCTGTTTACTACTTTTTCAGGCTGATGATAGAGCGTTATTTTTCATCGTATATAATTCCCTACAAAATGGAAATGCCTAAAAGGGTTAGATCGATGGTTGATTTATTCGATAAGTTGGATGAATTCGAGGCTCAGTAAGTTGCTTTATTGTAAAAGTGAAATTATCGTTTCGCTGCTGCTCTGCAGCACCAAATGTAGTTCCTCAAATGTAGCAAATTGCTCAGCGATGAGTCCCGAAAAATTTAGTGCTGCAGTTAATGCTAATTTTCGTGATATCATTCCTGGTGTGCGCATTTCACTAAACAACTGTGCACACTTACCAGTCAATTGAAATATTAAGTTAACCTTGTTACGAAAGCCCAAAAGCTTCTGGGAACTCGAGTGACTTTTCTCTGACATATGATTGGCGCGTTACTAGCTGATAAGAACATAGTGGAACAGAATAGTGGAAAACTCACCGTTTTCCACTATTAGCCGTTAGAAACAGCAAGCTGTGATAACTCAATAAGACTTGATTATAGCCAGAATATGCTCTTTACAGAGTTTTTGCCGAAATTGTGACGCGATCGTCACGTCATCGTCGGATACTGCGAGAAATGCTTGAAATCATCTCAAGACAAACAGCATCTGATGATAAAGCTCAGTTACAATCCAAAATCCAACGAATTAGCAGCACTCATCATGATCCAGCCGGGGTGAGTCACTTTACTTTCAACTGCCACAATTACCATCCTATTTCGTTGTGGTCTGATCGTTGATTGAATTGTATTGTTGTATTGATCGTTTCAGTTTTCAATTGCTCTGAAACACTTCGCTAACCTTCTCTCAACCGATCAAAGGTGCTTTGAGTATGCTGAATACCTTGTTTCGAACGAGTACACAACCGCACGAGTGGAGGAAGTTTGCGTGGGTTTTGTTGTGTCCAAGGTCCAAGCAAGAAGTACTGTAAATGTTCTCACTAGAACTCTCATTCATAACTGAGAACAGTTTGAGGCCTTCATTATAGGATTGCCTGACTCTGATATGATTCTAACTTATTAATCTTTGCAAGCTGGTCTGGTCTATTTTGCCAAGAAAGAGCGTTTTTCAGAAAGAACTCGTGACGCACTCTGTTGACGCGGGTAACATCCCCAAAGATTGTCTGACAAACATTCGGCGGTACGTAGAACGAGTTGCTCCCCTAATAATGGACCAGGATAGCACTGCAGTTAGTTTTTTTTCTCAATACTCCTAGTTTGAACCCATTCACGTTTATGGAGTTTTATGTGCTAAACTTGAATAGACAGTAGCACTTGTTCTGCATATGAAGCGCATTGTTCAAAGTATCAAGCCATGCTTTGAGAAATTTTAAAGTGTGAAGCTGCATTCTGAAGCGTCACGAAAGGCCAGCGCAACTTACTCCAGCATATTCACTTATTCTAGCTTATTTTTTCGATCAATGTATGGCTCCGAGCGATCTTCTTTTTGTTTCATCTTTGAGAACAGGAACCAACATATGAACACTATCAATCTGCTTGAAAGTCCAATCTAGCGGCCTCGTGTACGTCTTCGAAGCGTTACCCACTACAACCAAATTAGTCCACTACCTGGTCATTTACCACCTCTGCATCTGTAGACCGGTGACAATTTCATAGCTAGGAATTGGTCGAAGGGAAATGTTTTTTCCCCTCCAAAAGGGCTACAAATGATGGCGTGCAAATGGTCGCTTTTAGACACAGCTTTAAAATTTGACGTTTTTTTTTTGCGAACAAACAATCCAGTCATTTCGGAGACCTCATGCTCACAAGACTCAAAGTAAAGGAGGAGACTGATGTGGAAGGCATTTTCTACTTCTTTGCGGCCTGGCTCGGCATCTCCTATCATCAATAAGATAAGATTCCGAACCGCTGAGGGGTAACCAAAAATTGAGAGGAACAGTTTCTGTTCAACCAATACTAGTCATCACGTTTCCAAATAGTGTTTAATCCTTGTCCCGATGGAATGTTCATTTGTATTGCAGGAATTTTTACGTGTAGTGCTGCGAGTGAAATCTGATGCCGATTGTGGAAATCTGGAGGCCAGCGCTAAACTTCCAAGCGTATTACGCCTGTTAAAGGTTGGAGAAAATTCATGATTTTGATGAACCTACTCACTCTGTATTTGAACTTCTTCTTTTAGATTTGGGGAGAAGCTTTCCCTCATCTTTTCTCCAGAAGCGACTCTATACATAGCCTCTTGAAGATTATTGCTTCTGATGATGCTAAAGCAGGTAAGCCGTAGGTTTTTCAATAAACATTTTCCTTGTCTCGTAGCGCTTGATTCTTCGACTATTTATGAAACGTTTCAGTGGAGATTGGGCTGCAAGTACTATACCATGTTACTCTTCAGTCAAGTTTCAAGGTTAAAGAACAAGAGTGGTGGGACACCGCTGTATCAGTAAGTTAGAATTGGTGTTGCACACAATTTCCTTCAAGCAATACGCTATGTTTAGCATGTAAAACCCCGCAAGCTATGTAGGTACATCGCTTTCTTCCGTGGCGGCTGAAGGTTTCTCCAGTTGAGGAAATTAATGCGCGAGACTAGAGTTATTCTATGGGCATTTGCCGTTTTCCTTTTCTTACTTGGAGTTGCCCCCTTGCTTTTGTCTTTACCGTAGCTCGCGCATTCTCTCCCTTCGGTGGTTAGAATTATCGGTCTTGACTCATTTTATTCTCCCTAAAAACCTATACAATACGGCTTTGTTGAAACTTATCTCAGATTTAGCGGTTGTTCTAGTCAAGTATTCATTTGTCTTCAGCACGTTTGGAGTATACTTGTGAGTGAAAGCGATGGATTTGGTCGATGCTGCAAATTAGCTGTCCGTGTGGTATGCCGACTTCTTGGCAGAGAAGAGTGCACGACCCGTTTCAATGAAATCTATTCGGTATAGCAGTCATAATAACTTCTAAAAGTCTAAATCCTTCTAAAAGTCGAGGCACCAATCCTATGCTCATTCACTTAGGAAATCGAAGATCGTGTGTGTATGGACAATCCGGGCGCATGCATAAATGCATTACAAGTGATCTCCGAATTTCATCGTGATTTGCCTAAGGAGTTTGGTGCTCGGGTAAAAACACTCATAGCTCAGTTCGTCGTTCCTGGGGTGAGCCATTTTTGGTTTTTTTTTTGTTCTGCTAACATAGATGTTTCATTTCTATACAGATCATTCTGAGCCCGCTTTCGGAAGACCCAGAAGATGGTGCAACTACTGACTTGTCAGTTCCGTTGGAAGAACAACCCGTATCAAGGTTTTGTCTTCCGAAGGTCGGTTTTTTGAATCTTCTGATGCCCTCGTAGCTTGGGAAAGGGTTTCCTGAGAAGAAAAGTTGCAGGTGTATGGAATGAAATTATTGGCTCGCTACCTGTTCACGTGCAGTGGAGATGCTGAAGATGATGCTTTGGCCACAAAAACATTCAAGATGTTTATGGCCTTCATTAAAGCTGCTGGTGATTTGCATGAACCGGACAAAAAGATTTCGTAAGTACAGTTATCCGTTCTCCGGTGTTCATCTTGTATTTGCTTTGGCTCTTCTATAGTAGATCATGTTGACGACCACATCGCAAGAAGTCGGTGGTTGATTTGGACGACTTTAGCAATAAAAAAACAAGATCGTCAATTAAAAACTAATTACGGAAGGGAAAAGCTTTGAAAAGTACATCGTGATTTCTCGATTGCGGTTCCTCGGTTGTGATTATCTAGTCCAAACAAGCACTAAAACCTCGCCCATCAATAATTGTTTAAGTTTTACTACCATACTTTCAAAGCTTGTGCATCGATTTGATTGGTATCGCCGTAATCGCCTAATATTTGAAGTTGAACTTTCTAACCTAGAAGAGTTGCAAGTGATTTTTCCTAGAACCAAAATTTCACATGAACCCAATACATGATTCCCATAAATCTTCTACTATGCTTTTCCGTTTTCAACTGTCATTTATTTCAGTACAACGGAGAAAGCCTGGCTACGTGCAGTTGCTGGTGCATCACTGCTAAAATTGTGCTATATCCAAAAATATTCTCAAATGATTGATGTCGAGATGTTCACGACCCTCGGTAACTTGATGATAGTGAGTGATGAATTGTCTCCTGTTTTTTTCTGATTATGCAATAATGCCATTCATAGGACAGCGCCGAATGTGTCCGCTCGTATTTTCTGAAGCGTTTAAACAAAGGAATTATGAGAAACAGGTATAACATTAACATCAACTCTTCCAGCATAACAACCTTTTTATACGGTAGATATTTTTTAGGCTCACTGTTGAGTATCTGGCGCTCTTCTCACTGGTTGATTTGCTAAACGCAAACAATGATGAGGAGGAAACGGCTGTCAAATCGTTCGTAATTGTCATAGCATCAGTATCTCCGTTCTTTCATTACAATTCAACTAGAAATTAAGGTATCGGGAACAATGCCGCTCGCTTCTAATTTCGGCCGTGAGCCGTCGCCGAAATCTCATTCAATCTCCAGGATTTTCACCTAGTTAGTTGATTATGTAGTGTATTTTCTTCTCATTACTATAGCCGCACCCCTTTTTCTGCATTCATTGTAATATTGTGGGGAAAATGCTCAACAAAAGAAGACAGAGCAGATGAGTGACCTTTCTTTTGAATTACAAAATGCATGTTTTACTAGGCAGCCGCAGCAGTCTGCTAGGTATCAGCTAGAATACTTTTGTTAGTAGTTTCATGAAAATAACTGTTTTTCTCCCTCTGCCCTATTTTTGTTCACGCCTACAAATTATTAGCGGTACAAATCGAGTTTTAAGAAAAATACTTGTGCCCACCATTGTCGAGCGAAATTTGTTTATACAAATCCAATTGATCTTTCAGTGTATCTGCCATACCACCAGCCAGAATATGCAATCGCTTACTCCATTTGGCTTCTTGCACATCAGCCGATGCTTAACACTCATTCAGATCTAGCGAGTATGGCTATTTTGCAAGAGTCAGTTTTAAAAACCTTATTTTAAGCGTTCCTTACCTTAGTCGATGTTTTCTACTTGAAGATTATTTGACGTCTATATCTTATATATGTGATGCCATGTTGCTCATTCGTATATTATTTTTAGATGTTTATGGTTCGTTATGGAGCCATTTACGTCGAAGAAGGAGAGTACAGATTTCGAGTTTATATATCGAATGCTGCAAGATATCAAGGAGTCGAATGATGCATATCACGAAAAAAGGAGAAAGGAAGGCGAAATAGGTCAGGCAGAGGTCGTTGGGCAAAGCAAGGTAACTATGAGGCTCTCTTCACGTGAAAATATCGCTGTTTGAAAATATCAATTCTATATTATTCATTTTCTAGAAAATGTGGGCGTTGGCAGACTTGGGTATGTTAATGCTAATGTACAGAGGCAAAGCTACCATACGACATGAGCAACGTAAACCAGTTCTATCCAATCGCTTTTTTATTCGCGATAAGAACTCTGAACACGCTGGAGTGGTGAGGGGTTATTTTCAATTACGCATATCGTATTTTTGGTTCGAATTCTATTTTACGAGGCCTTTTTAGGTATGTGCTCCTTTTGAATTGATCGAGAGCGAGAAGGAGCGAAATGGCAAGCCGCCTACAGATCCAAAACGACGTTTCCTAAACACAACCTCAAATGCTACTTTGGTGAAAAAGGCAGCAGCAAGGAAAACGAAGTATTTCTTGGAACAGATTTTTAGCATTTCATGCCACTTTCATTGTGTTCACTAGTTACTCCTCTGAGACTTTACAGAAAACGTCGCAATCCCGAGGCGAGCGCAAGTAAAAGGAGTCGAGAAAATTCTTTCTCTTCCGTGAAAAATGTCAGTAATACCCATGTCATAGTTTCAGCGTTAGATGGCGTCCAGCTATCATAAGAGTGTAATCGAAAAGACTCAACGAATCAGCTCTTTGTAGGCTTCTACCATGAGCACGCGAAGAAAAGATATGAATGTTGAAAAGGATGTGAATCGAGATGCCCTTTCCTCGCCGGAAAGTATAGTCAGTTTTGCTCTTATTATTTACCTCTACACTTGTAATCATGTTTACTCGCTTGTCGACTTGGCAATGTTGTGTCGTCTGGCCTTCTCAGCTACAACTATATGTTTTCTTCATGACGGATATCTGTTGTTGGCTTATTACGTGAAAACTATATGTTAACAGCTAACTAAGCTATATGTATATGTGAACGATCAGTGGCTGCTGTTTGTCACTTTGCCCACCGTTGTGGTTGTCAGCGGTTTTCAGCTGCGACGTTATGGGTGCCCAAGATACCATAGGCACAATCACAGGCGGACTTTTTGCTTCTGTGTAACTAAGCCCAATACATACGTAACAGGAGTATGCGCTGTAAGAGCTTAAAACGTTGTGGGCTTCGACCGCGCACTCCAAATGATATCCAATAATATCTAGTAATTACTAAGGCAGACAGTTTCCCCCTACTGATTAAATCGTTTGTGATCATGAATAGATTAAGATGAGAAATGTACCTATTCAATGTAACTATGAAAGGAGTGAATCGAATACCCTACAAACTTTTGATTACTGTAGGTCCGCAGCCCAGCTCCGAGCAATCGCAGAAGAAAGCCAAATGATGAGAAGGAACTGGATCGAGGTGATGCTGCTCCGTCTCCACAAAGCAAGGTAGTCATCTAACTCACTTTTCTTACTTTTTTCTTTCAAGATTTACAAAGGCTGGAACGTAGTTTTTCAACCTTTTTTGTAACATTTCGTTGGTAGCAGGCAAACTTTTCAATGTTTATTTTTAGTTGTGGAACTTTCATCCTTTCGCGATTTTTTCTCATTCTTCCTCTATTTACGTTTGATCATGCGGTCGGTTATTTTCAGGGGGGAGGGGGGGAAGGGGGTTCCACAGTCTCGCACAAAACCCAGCGTTAGTATAGCCAACCGTATGCTCAAGTATGTTCGAAATGATTGCAGAAAGGAAAGTGAAAAGTATCTTCAGGAAATATTATTGCCAGAAAGTCAATGTTAATGGCAAAAATATTGTATAATTTGTAAAAAAGAAAAATCTGCTCGATGAGGCGAGCGTCTAGCGTAGCGTGCATGGCAAGCTTGAAGTGACCTATCACGTACATTAGTCTTCGCAATCAGGGAAGAAAAAGCTCACTGACATGTGTAAGGGTTTCGGTCCCAGCAACAATCAGGTGCAACGGCAGCGTTTTCTGTGCAGCTCTTCAGCGGCCGTTACAGATTTTGAACCTTGGTGTGTACTTGTGTAGAAAGATTGAAACAACATTATTAATACTTCAGAACAATGCTATTTTTACACGCAAGAAAACTGATCGAACACCTCTGAAAGATGAACAGGAGAATGTGGCGGTGCAAGGAAAACTACGACATCAAAACAAAAACGTGCTTTCATCGCCTGCAGATTCACCGCCTAGTTCACGCGGTTGGTCTAATCTTTCTTAGTGATCATGCAATGATATCATTCTATTGATTCATCAGACCATTCCTTATTCCCTTTATGCTTGACAGTTTTCAGGCCCTAGATTTATTTTCGGAACAATCTTTCTTAGCTTGATTTTATGGTTTTACTGCAACCGCTTCCAAATCGTTTACTTTTATTTTGGCTTAAAAGTTGTTGTGCTGCAGTTTGTATATAGGCCATAGAGTACCTCCATAGTTCGCGGAGGGGAGGGCTGGCGCTGTATTAATTTTGTATTCGTAATTGATGATCCCGCATTCAAAATGCATTTGAGTCGTCATGTTATGATTCCATACACGCTTTCTCTCTTCTTCCCTTCTTAAGAGTAGCGTTTCGCTCTTTTTGAGCAATTGACTAAAGCGATCCATCATCTGAATAAGCATCCGGCGATGCTGAGTGTTTGTATATACATGAGTGTCATATTATTATTTTTAGTTCGGCAGCAACCAATTTTCGTTCAGGTAAAATTTCTTTACGAAGTCCCTCCAAAGGAGAGAAGAAGAAACCTGAAATGAAACCTCTCAAGAAAGCGAGCTCTAAAAATGTAAGTTAAGCTCAAGACTATGTAAAATGTTTGCATTTGGTTTGTCTGAGTTTTCAAAAGCTGTCATGAAGGAATTCAGTGCTATTTGATGGCTCGGTTTTGTTCGTGAAACACTATGCACACGCAAATTTAGATTCCCGTTGTGGACAGGGATGATGATGCTGCACCTTCGACATCTAAGGAGCCATTATCCTCACGGAATCTGCGCAGCACTTCGACACAAAGGCAGCTGTCTGCCAAGCAGGCCTTACCAGCAGAGGTGATTCTGCTAAGTAACGATAGTTGATTTTCTTGTTTAATTAGGAGTGTTTTTGCAGAAGTCTCCAAGAAAACCAGCATCACAAGTCAGTAATGGGCATCCCCCAGAACCAACTCGCATTTCTCCCAGAAAAAATTTGAAGGTATAAAAAACATGTTTGTATGTTACAAATTCATGCTGTCCTCTTACAGAATTCATCTTCGTCAACGACGGAGAAACCTTCGTCCCCACCGAATTTAGCCGATGGCATAAATTTATCTCCAATAACAAGGAGCGGATTACGGGTATGAATTCGTGCAGCAACACATTTTCAGCGGCATATCAATTCAAATATACAGATCTCATCGAGAGGTAAATCGCGAACTCTTCCTCTTTCTACCTCAACGCCAATGCCTGGTGTAATAAGCCATTCCGAAGCACAAAAGAAACGAGCTCGGCGAGAATCTTCTCCCACGCAACCGCAACCCATTGATGATCTCGAAGAACCCCGACGAAAAAAACCAATTGCTGCCGTGAAGTGAGTTTATTCGACAACCATAGAAGGAGACCTCTACATATCTGAGTCTAGATCGAGGACGCCTTCTAAACAGTCAAAAACACCAAACGGATCACCTGCCAAGGTAAAGACTGCATCGAAGCCTTCACCACGTTCTAAACGAAGTCGAAGGCCCCGAGGGAAAGCCTTATAATTTGGTACTGTATATTGTTATCGTATACAAAATGAAGTATTGCTATAATGAGTACTGTACTTGACGAATTGTGTATATTCCACGAATATTTGAATCGGATTCATTTAATTTATCACCCGTTTTTCTTACATATTACGTCATAGCGAATTTATGCTCAAACAATTACAATTGCTAGTAGTTTCAAACTGAGTGACAAACCTATGTAAGTGATATTAACTTGGCCTAGCTATGTTTAACTTGGGTGTCGATTTTACCCTTCGTTTCTCGTTCTTTTTTTATTACAGGGTCTTCTATAATGTGTAGGAAGTTGTGGTTCAAGAAACGGCAGAGCTGAAAAAAAGGTTCAATATCATTGGAAATGTGTAAAACATGATATTGCAAGGTTGACGAACCTGCATTGATTGTGCCGATAAATTGGTAAAATGACATGCGAAAAGCAAAAGATTCCGTGGTTGAACATGCCATGCAAATCGCATGAACACGGATGAATACATACACAGTGCTACGGTCATGTTACCAGAGATCATATCGGGATTTTTCTGAAGTAATTCGTAATAGTAAGCCACGAATAAGTAATGTAAACCCACAACATACCTTTAAGTCGGCAATAGCCGCAAGAGGAATGCCCCAGTTAGCAGCGGGTCCCCAGAAATGTGTCGACATAAAATAATCGGCCCATTCTTTAGCACTGTGTCGGCGAAAGTACGTTGTGATTGCTGAGGCAACTTTCGCCATATCTGGAAACTGTATAGTTGAATCGGGTGGTGAGATCGTATATGATGCGATCGTAATCCGACACGAAAGAATAAACGCAAAGATTACGACAAAGTACGAAACAAGGTACGAAGAAAGTCAACGAACGGAATGACCCTACCGATGAATGAGGTTCGACAAAAGGTGAAATGAACTCGAGAACAAACGAACGGAATGTGTCGTAACACAGATAACGATGATAAGACAAAAGAAATCGATGCACTAGATAGGAGAATCGAGTTCTCTCCAATTAAATGGCAGAACTGTTCTTTCCATAACATAGAAACGAAAAACAAATTATGTCTTTAATCTAATTCGTGAATAACAGCGCATGCATCATGCATCACGGTTGTTGCACCCCAGAATGTAGTAAATAAATAAATACACTTGCAAAAGTTCCTGGACAGCAAGGCCTAGTAGCAAAGATAAATTTCATTGGCATAAGTCAACAGGCTACCATACTCATAGGCATAATCTAATTGAATATTGATTTAAATGGCGCTATCTTAATGGGGCTACATTCTATTACGAATAGGCAAAGGTGGTAACACCACACCACCTGATAATGGTTGAACGTAATGAGATAGATGAGACACGAGATGGTGCAAAGATTGACAACACCCGCCATATATACGACGCACAACGAGATACCCTTCACCCAGACATGGCCACGCCACTGTGGAGAGCTGTTGGGCACATCACATCATTGCCCAAGTGGCCATGAAGTGCAGCTAATCTAAGGTTCACGTACTGTCTTATCAGTTTGTTTCGAACATCCGACTAGGATGCCACGGCCGTTATATCACTGATTGCTTTTATTAGTTTTATGGCAGTTCTCGAAGAGGCGAGAAACGTAGAGAATACGCTTGAAACGGCGTATTTGCCGACAAAACGACTGTAAACACTCTAGAAGTTAAATCATAGTTCGAGAAGAGGGACAACATTGTGCTCCACAACCGAATTGCTCGAATAGTCAGATATTAGTGAAAACTATTCTGACTCATTTGAGACTCTCGTCCATGGCGCTTTAGCCTGAAAGGCTTTTAAAAGCCGACTGAACTCACTCCAAAGCAGTTTTGCCAAGCCTCTCTCATCGGCGGCCTATTGGACCCGTGCATCGCTCAGATATGAGCATGAGCTCAGTGTTTGATATGTAGATGTGAAGCAGACACCGTCAAAAACAAGGAAAGAGCGATTGCTTTTCTCTAGTTCAGGGACATTAAAAGTAGTTCCCCTTATCCGCGCAGGTGGGCTTACTGCTGGCGTGCCAGCTCGAGCGGAAGTAGAAAGCCGGCGCGACATCGCCAGTGCGAGTGGAGGTGGCAACCCGTGCCATATTGATGAGAGACAACAAAATGGGCTTTTTGAAAGAAAAGAGATTCGAGTGATTGAGTCACTTACACAGCGTGAAGAGTTGAACAAACATCAGTCAGCATTAACAGCTCTTGAGTGTTGAGTGGAATGGACGAGTTGTCCGGTAAAAACAAGTGCCGCTCTACTGCGGTGACGAGCTGCCTTCCGGGGATCTCTTATTCTCTTTCCTCGCTCTTTCTCCACATCGAGAAGGATGGTGGATTGAGTGAGGTGGTCCTATGTTATTGATGCTTATTTCGCTTCATATCAACTGTGGATTTGATATGATCTGTCCAGCCCAGAGAACAGTTCCATGTTGGTTTCCACCTCGTTCGTGATTGATGAAAGCAGATCAACGAAAAACGTGTCGGTCCCCTTCCCAACGGTTGAATACCCTGGATCTCTGTCGAGGAAAATAGATTCCCTCCTACAACTCTTCTACATGTCAACTGCAGATGCCCTCGGTTTCAATCTGCCCATGCTAGTCGGGATTGTTCCCACTAAAAGCGCAGCCAAGCGTGAAGCTTCCCAGATACAGTATAGAAGTACCTCAAATTCTGAAGTCATCGAATAGTTTCCACACATAAGTTGCACAATCGTTCCTAGCTTCGCGCTTGAACCCCGCCCCACTTGTTTTGCACTCGTGACCTTCCCACTTCCTGTGAGCATGCCATTTTCACTTGCTCAAGTTCTACTTTAAACCACCCGACTTCGAATCAACTACTATCATTCGGATATATGCACGTCTGAAGTGAAATAAGGAACTCAGGCTGCGAACGATGCGAGGAGGGCTGCAGTGTTTCCTGCCCGACACCACTCACGCATGAAACACTCGAAGCTTTGCATTGGCCAGCAATCAATATTACTTTCCATCTAGTCGTAATTACTCGGAGTATCGGCTCAGTGACGAAAAGGATAAAACGGGAATCTATTAAATCCTCGAAGCCCTAGGTCAACACCACAGGTATTACCCACACCCAAGATAACACTCACACTGTAAATATAAGCGTAAGGTCCGTCTATGAGACGGAAACTAACCGATGCATTGGAATCATCCTTTCTTCAGGTATTTTCAAAACATTTTTCTCCACGTTGTTTATGTTTTTCTCTTCATGCTTATCACGCTTTCAGAATGGATCCTATGCTTCCATCTCCGAATCGTGGTCGCAGTTTTGGGCAAAAACCATATAGAGGAGGTGGAGCGAATTGGAGAGGTAAAATTGTGAAACATTTCAGATAAAAAAGCGACACGAGCCCATTAAAAGCGTAAAGCCTTCGCTTCAAACTCCCAGAGGCCTTACTCACCTCAATGTACTTTTGTGGAAAGTGAAAAGCTAAAAAGTTTCGGCGAGTAAGTCAATTGCATGTAAAAATATGAAGTAACCATGGCTGAGGTACAGCCAAAATCTCACACACATTGCAACTGGCTGATTGGGTACAAGAAACAGTCACGTAGGCTCATTTGAATAAGTGGCAGCTCGAAGCTCATAGAACTCACTGGTTGTGCAATTCGTGTAGTATACGTGGACCAGTATTTCATTACCTGATCGGCATCGTTTGCGGATTGGCAGACGCTTCTATCCTTTCCATATGTTACAACATTTAATTCCTGACGACTAGGTGAAATGGTTCAAAGATATACCAGCCGCTATACATTGTGCGTTAAGGATCAAACACAAGCGAACGTCAGCAATATCCGAGTCCATACCAGGACGTTCGCAGTAACCCCAATGGTTGGTCCGATCCGCGGTACTCGTTCGGTCGTGGCAATCAACACCAGTCCAACCGTTGGCAAGGCAGACAATCTTACGGAACTCCTCGAACTCATGCTTCAGGATCCTATAATAAGAAGCAATTTGAACAACGAAAGGTAAATGCTAATAAAATTCTATTACGCATTTGAAACGTGACCGCCCACTCAAACAATTTGCAGAGGAGCTTACAGAAATCTTTGGCAAGGCCTCAGTAAAGCTTGAGGAGTGTGACACACCCTTTAATGGGTGTGTATGTCCTTCAATATCTTCCTTAAGGCAAGAGCATTTCAATGCATAGCAGCACACATTGATAAACATGGACTGCCGGTGGCTGAAATCGTTTTGATCGGCCTGTTCTGCAAAGATGCCATGATTTTTTCCCGTATAGTTTCTCAAAAGTTGACAGTCGAGGGTGATGAACGGCGTTCCCCCTCGGCCAAGGGTGAAGGGAAAATCACCCACCCCTCTTCCCAACGCGCGAAAAGACAACAATCGTGCCCCGACTTTACGTCCATCCTGATACTTTACGTCCTTCTCCAGTCCCAGGCTTTTTGAGCGGGGCATGCGATTCTACTTTGTTCCAGCCTGGAATCGTGTAGAAAAAAGCCATGAACAGGAAATCCCGCTGTCCCGAGAAGTAGCTACAGTAGGTTAGCAATTTTAATGAAAGATGAGTGAATGGAGCACATCATGGAAGGAAGCAGTCCGCCAGTACAGTTTCTGCCCTTCAACATGCGTTAAGTGTAAATCGATTGCATGTGTGCAAAATCACAGGCTCTCCTTACAATAACCCGTTACTAGAGAATCTTGGAGTCCGAATGGAGCCTAGGAATAGCGAATAATGGAAGAGAGGGTAAAGCATAGGTAAAATGTAAGTAGAATGCCCACATAAATACAGAAATGCAACTGAAATCAACAGAATCTATGAGGATAAGTCACAAACCAACCGTTAGCCCTATGACAGGCCATCGTCTGAAAACCATTAAAGTTTTGGTTCTGTTCGCGGTATCGGAACGACAGGCATTCAGCTAGCTTTTCAGTTATTCCATCTATTAAGCAGAATGTGCAATGCTACGCATTCATTTCGAAGCGCTCTCTTATGCACACCTTTTTTTGTAACACCGCTGTACATTATACGTGATGTGGTTTTTAAAGTATTTTTCATTGATAGCTTTGAAACAAAACTTCAACAAAAGGTGGTATGTTTAAGCTAAACATTAATTAAGCCAAGAGATACAACACTTACGATTTTAGGAGGCGGATATCCGTGCTTATGTGATCCCAGCAATGACAGGCAATCCCTGGAAACACCTGGAGGAACAACGAAGCGCCGAAGGTAGTTCAGCGTGATTAATACAATGATGTAAAATTACTAACATAATAAACATTTGCCGGCTTCATGTACATCACATGGGTACATTAAAAGAGACGACTACAGTCTACAAGACTCCTACAGGAAACTGGACAGTTTGAGAGAAGATTAGTGGTTTTCTCGCTTACAATATGTCTCTTTATAATTTTTATATAATTTAATAAACAACATCATTCCCAATGAATGCGTTACTCGTGAATAAGTACAAACGTAATAGACACAAGCAAATCCGGCTGACATCAAATCAAAACACATATAAAAAGGGTTAGGTGCCGACAGACCAACCAGTGAGCGAAAGGAGCTTCAGCGATCACCTGAAACAACCGCCATAAGTATTTGGTTCAGAATATTGTAATGCAACTAAACTCATTCTATTCAATTTAAATGAGTGGGAAGATCTTTCCACCTATGAAATTAAGAACCATCTCTGTCACAAACTAAAAAAAAAATAAGTAAAAGTTCAACTTGAAAACTGCACTGAAATGGAAGAGAAAAAATTCAATCTAACGAGAACATAAGAGCTCATACAGGTGTATTTTTGATAGTTCCTTTCTAATAGCTTGAAGTTCTAAACACAAAAAAAGCTGCCAAAAAAGCAGGCAGTAGCATAATTCTTTCTCACTAATATGTAGGCTTACATAAGTCCGACAGAATTTTATAGTGAAAACAAGGACAGTATTTCTATGAAGGAGGTCTGAGCAACTGTTATGCGTTATCAAGAATTTTTATAAGATAAGATCATAAGATTTTAATAACCGCATCGAGCCGAATGTCTTTCATGTAGGTATGATCTTGCTTGAAAAGATATAAAGGGGAAGTATATACTCTAAAAATCCCTTAAGCTTTACAACGAGCGTTATTAGTTAACCTCACTGTATCAAAATATAGAAAACAAGCCCTGACAAGGAATCTGCAAAAGCATGGCAGCTTCTAGAGAAAAGAAGGTAGAGTAGGGAAAACAAAAAAGATAGCTTCACGACAAGAGCGAAGAATTCCCTGTCCGCTGAAGGAGTCTGATGCTGCATGGGAATAAAGGCTCCGCTATACCCTTTCTCGAACAGAACTACGACCCAAAGAAGAAAATTTTTCAAATGAATACTGTCTCACAAGGCTGGCGAGTTATGGGCAAAATTTCGGCCTCGGACAGAACTCGAACCCGTACTATCCGGACACCTGGCTCTTATCCCGCACACTATCGAGACCAAGCTTGCCCCCACCTTCCTGATGGCGTTATGGAATGGTATTCATTAAGAAAGTGAGGGCAAGCGGGGGTCTCGCTTGTGCAAGGGGTAAAAGTATGTTACCCAGATAGCGAAGTACGGGTCTGAGTCCTGTTCGAGGCTGAAGATTTGTCCGTAAGTCGCCATCATTGTGAGACTTTCGTATCGCGCACTGTGGCGAAATAATAGCAGTTGGCGAAACATCAAATCATATTAAGACAATTTTAATGGGAAGATAGACTACGCTTTACTGGATTAGTAGGAAAACATTTTTTCTGAACACTTCCGCGACTCGCTAAAAAGCAAATGTTTCACGTTTTATTACCGACTATACTAATGCAGAACTACTTTTCGGTCCCTTGCATTTCTCAAGGGGTGAAAAACATCGAATAAAAACAATTCACACATGGATCCCCATTAATGGTAAAAGTAGCGAAGAAACCGGTTGTGGTTTTTGTATGTTTTTGAATTCAGTCATACTAGAATGGAATTAGAATGACAGCAAGACCTTTTAGAGCTCGACGGTAACGGAGGAGTAGGTAAGAAGAGACTCAGTCTGTAAAAGGTGGAGAATGCATAGCGAGGAGCTCATGGGTGAAGAATGAGAAGCTAAGGCTGATCTTGGAACTATGAAAACGTTAGTGAACACCTCAATAAAAGAGAGGACGAATGACCATGGGTAAAAGGGGGACATCATGGTCGTACGAGAGTTACAAACATAAGTGAGGACCGAAAGGACTCCGAGGCCAACACCTTTAAAGTTCACGCTTTCTAATAACAGCTATTCAACTGATGCATGTATTTCAAGCAAGAAAAAAATAACAACATCAAAAAACTATGTATTACCGCAAAACTAAACAAAAAACACTACCCACCCATGTAAACACAAGCAAGACATGAAGCCACCTAGGCTACTTGCCAATATGGGAGCTGGGATTCCGACGAAATATAACAGAAATTAATGTAAGTCATAAAAAACTATTACCGTAAAGAACTCACGTACCGTAGCAGGGTAGATTCACCAACTTTTTGAAGAAATCCTTCTACTCTTGACTAATTATTGTAGAATAAAAAAACTATGTGAACAAATGTTGCATTTACATACGTGTGCTCATAAGATCAGCACCATCAAGAACCGATAACGATTCTGCTTTTGCATTTAAACGCTGCAGGTTTCTAGTGTATTAAGGGGAGTTTAAATCATTGCTATGATAGAAGGATTAGATGATGTAGTAAGAAATCGATTGCATAGATTGCCATAACATAAATTTGTGGGAATTTCTTTTTCGTTCAGCTGATACGACACCACTGAACGAGCAGTGTGCTGCTGCAATGCGGACGTATAGAACTACACTGCATGGGTGCAAATGGATGGTTAAACTCAACAATAACACACAATAATCATTCACAACCACATCTCTGAACAGATATTACTATTTATAACAAGGAAGACTTTCTATTTACGTAGAATGGAGGAGACTTTCTATTATTTTAGGAAGGACTCTAGTTCTGTTTGCACATTACCTTATTATCACATGAATATAGTGTCTTTGTCATCTATAAGGTGGTGGTTGTGGATGATGAGTGACACCTCGATAGACACTAGAATTCTCAATGGGATTAGCAGTTGTAGGTATTTGATGATGAACATTTCCAGGGTGACCAGAAACGAAATTGACTGACGTTGAACCGCTACCTGAATGGAGCTCTATGAACTCATTTGAAAGAAACTAATATGTATGAGGAATGCTATATATGATGTTCTATTCAAGACCATTCAAGCTATTATTTCTATATTATACATAGACATATTTTATCTCTACTTCCTCATTCCCTATTTTTTCTATAATAATTCTTCATTCCCGAAGGAGGAAGGTTCTTTCAGGAGTCCCCTGAAAAACAAATGCAGAATTGCCAGCTTAACGTCAAAACCACAGGCAACCTCTATATTACCTAAGTGTATTATTTTCAAAACAACTACCCAACATGATTTCGTCAATGGCTGCTTTCATAGTCCACGCTTTGGCGAGCGACCGATCGCTCGCCAAATCGTTGACTATGAGAGCAGCCAATGAACTTTTCCCAAGTTTTTTTCAGGTATATTCAAATGCAAAAATAGGTAATGAAACTCGTAAAAAGTCTAAACGTGGAAAACCGTTGGTTGTTACTATATACGAAAGTCTAATGAAAAGTAGACCTTACCGAGATGGGCTCTGCTCGATAGCGCATCAATTAATCTCTCCTTTATTGGACGAGAATCACCAGGAGGCACGACGAGCTGGCCAGATTGCTGGAAGAAAATATTTCCAAATGCGTAAGATCACCATCAGTGCCTTTTTTCAAGGGATGGGAAGGCATGTCAAAATAATCTTTCATTAGTAGTAGTCAGCAATCTTGAGGTCAGTTTCGTACCGAAAGCCTGTTGAAAATAACAGCATCGTCAGCTTCGCTTGTATATTGAAGCAATCTCAACAACTGAGAAGTATCTGATGTTCGCAATACAACCGATATGGCTTGCTCGACGGCTGAATTCAAAGGAAATTAGAAAATTTTGTTCAAGTTATAGTCTAAGAAAAATTGCTAGGAACAAAATGAATTTCTGATATTAATTCGTGTAACCTTCCGTCCTGCTAGGATTGACGGATGACGAATTCACGTAACCATTCGATGGGGAATTTCGCCGCCTGTCATAGTGTAGAGTGGCGGTAGGTGCAGGTGGACATGCAGATAGTTCCGACTCCTGTCCTTCGAACTGTTGGGTTCTCGGATTGATAGAACGTCTTTCCTTTCGCTGTTTCTTACTCCACAGCTCATGACAATCCTAAAGTATTGTATCTTGGAACTTGAGTACGTTTTCATTGAAGAAATACACAAACTAAAAAAAAAAACAAGTGTCAAACGCCGCCCTAGAGAATGTTTTCCCGATATACCCCCACTAGTAGAGATCCACAGTACTGAACAAAAGTCTGAAGGATTTCCAGCCTGTTCGACGATCCAAGATTGACAAGAATTGGGGAAAGAGATAACAGATGATAGAAGACGAGGTTACAGGGGCGGCGATCACAATTATTTAAGTAAAGAGAAGAAAAAAGAACCATAGTGATGCATTGAATTAAGCGGACGGTGATAAAAGAGCTTGCTCCGAAACTCGACACCGTTACTTAACCTTGTGAGAATCTAAGCAAAAAAAAAACTATACATTCTGAAATCACTAGAAAGCCTGATTACACAGTCATCCGTTTGAATCTTATCATTTTTCACAATAAGCAATTGTAAACTGTACGAACCTGATGCTGCGGCAATCTTAGAGGTGGGACGGTAGAGTAGTCGAAGTTCTTAATCCAGAAATGACTTATAGCGTCCTTTGCAGAAATCCGCCGTTTTGGATCAAGAAGCAGCATTTTGTCCATGAGGTCGACGGCCCCAGATGGAACGATTCTAAAAAATAAATGCTGGCTCAATTTAAACAAATGCCTCACATCAAAATAGGGTGGAATCTTTAGGGAATTTGAGTTTCAATTTTGCTAAAAGGAATGAAGAACCCCTACTCATGAAGTTATGTCTGATTGAGTAAATTGCTCTTCCAGTCTTACTTACCCGTATAAATTTCGTATGCAAAGCACGAATTAAATTCGCATGCAAAACACGAATTAACTCACTGAGCGAACTCTTCTCGGAGGCATCTGACATATTGCTTCTTACTCCTTAACGTATTATAAAGTGGCATCTTCTCAACATCCGGCCAATTTGCTGGACTGGGAGTTCCGCAAACCTAAACAAGCTTTCAGTATAAAACGTCTTCATACAAGCAAACTGATGAAGCAACCTACCCTTGAAATAAGATCCAGCTGCGCCGCTTCGTTATTCCCTTGGAAGAGAGGCTTCCGGGTAAAGAATTCGCCAAGAATACAGCTAAACGTCAAGACGTAATTTAGGTCCAACAAATGAATTGCTAGTTCCTGAATGAAATGCTTAAAAGCAACCAACCCAATGCTCCAAACATCAATTGCTGGACCATAATGCTCATCTCCAAGCAATAGTTCAGGTGGTCGGTACCACAGGGTGATCACTCGGTTCGTGTACAAACGTTCCTGATCAGAAGAGTAGTATCTTGCGAGACCGAAATCGGCGATCTTGAGCTCTCCTCTGCAATAGAATATTATGTGAAAAGAGCTACAAAGGTAATTCTTTCAGAGATCAACTACTCTCGCTTTAGAGTTTTACGCGAGCACACGTAATCAGATGAAGGTTTGGAACAGTCAGAGTTTATCGAATATAACTACACTAAATAAAGACGCCCAAATCTGTACTTTAGTAGTAGTGTAGTACTTTTCAATGCATACAAATGAACATAAACAAAATCATCTACTAATATACAGTATACATTTGTTTGGTGACTAATACACAAAGCCGTTTACTTATAGGTTCACTGCTTCCAACATCCTACTCCTCATCTGATCACACTGACCTTTCCTTCATAAGAGATAGTTGTATTCATAAATAAAACTGAATTACCTGTTATTCAAGAGAATATTACTACATTTAATGTCGCGATGCAAAAACCCAGCAGCATGACAGTACTCAAGTCCCTGCAAAAACAATGGCTCAAGACTGGCTTTCGATTAGTCAATGCATTTTGTTTACACAACCATAGCTTGCAGTGAATAAAAGCGAAAATTCCCTGCAACTTCTCTCTTTGCAAAATAATTTTACAAAACAGGACTGGGTATTTGTTTAGCAAAAAAAAAAGTTCTAATGGACTCACTAGAATCAATTGCTTGAAAAGGCTTCGAATCTGATCATTGTGAAAGTTGACGAGATGTGAGGCTTCCAGTAACCCCATTAAATCGTGATCCACGTACTCAAACACCAAATAGAAATTTGCTGAAAATTTTACATATATTCAATTATGCACCAGATGAACTGATAAGAACTAGGCGCACCTCTTTCCGTTCGCATATCAGCTGCGGACAGCTTGTCTGTGACAATGTCTATTAGCTTCACAACGTTTGCATGATTGAGTTGCCGCAATATCTTGATCTCGCGCACAGCAGTAATAGGAAAACCTTCCTTTTCATTCTCCAATCTGACTTTTTTCAAGGCCACTTGTTCACCTTAAACAATATTCAATCGATAACCAATCAATGTTCAGAAAATGTGTAGAAATCAAAAACAAACTAACCAGTTATCTTATCCCTCGCTTTATAGACTTGTCCGTAGGTGCCTTCACCGACTTGGTACAAAATTTCATACTTTTCAACAAAACCACTTCCCCATTCTTGAGAGAGATCAATGTCCCTCCGAATCTTATTGAGTACCCTGGAAACAGCGAGCGTTCGTTGAAATTTTTAATAAG
Source organism: Haemonchus placei (assembly GCA_900617895.1). NCBI lineage: Eukaryota > Metazoa > Nematoda > Chromadorea > Rhabditida > Trichostrongylidae > Haemonchus > Haemonchus placei. Next base: position 88,709 of record UZAF01016181.1, read on the forward strand.
AAGGAAGGAAGAAACGTACGTTGGCCGATCAAATCCTCTTTTCTTGATGTTGGAAACGTTAGGAATCGGTAATGCGGAACGTGTATGCGATGTCGAGCAACTTGGTCCTGACCCTGAGGGCACCGCCTGATCAACGTGCGAGTCAGAAGAAGTCACAGATCCTGGAGGCGGAAGGGGAGGTGGCGGTGCAGGTTCGAATGGAGGCGGTGGAAGAGGCGGTAAAGGAGGAGGAATGGGTATGCTGCCAAGAGATGGCAACATAATTGTGGCAGGTGGTGGGACTGGTACGTTCTGAAAAGCATTTTGAAGACAAGCAAATCAAGATGCAATTAGAAAACAGAAATGCTATTATACATTCAGGACCGAAGAAAAACATTATTAGCTCCCCACGGCTGACATGAGCCCTATTTTCTTACGCATTATGCCATCTATATGAGTCGGCATTCGATTACTTCGCTTCAGTACGCAATCGCGAAGTTTCTGCTTCCCAAATTTCAGCTTTTTGCTGTATTCTTGGAACTATCAGAATCCCTCACACCTTTTTTTGGAGCAGCAATGTATAAATTCATAAGATGATTAGTCGCTCACATGACTATCTTAGAAAATACTCACCTTTGCATCCGTAGAACACGACACACCGGGAACAGGAGGAATGGGCGGCGGAGGTAGATGCATACCAGATATAGTAGGAGGGGGAGGAACAGCAACCGGTACAACGAGCCCGCTTGCCGTAATCTGAAAGATGTGCAACCATTGATGAGGCACTTCACTTCACTGATTAGCAGAAATTATCGACTACTACGTCCTGATTTAGGAGAGTTCCTCAACGTACCAATTGATAATACTGTGCCGTTGCCGGATCAAGGAACGTAGGAGGAGGGCAGGCGACCGGCATCGAAATCGGCACTGCGGCTGGCTTCTTATCAATGTTCTTTGCATCCTGAAATCAGTTTGCAGGGAGGCGAGCACATCTTACAGCTTTCAGTTATTCATTTTTCTATCCCACGCAATCTATGCAATACCGGCAGAATGTAAACACCGAAAAGGGTTTGAGGTTCAGAGGGTGAACAGTTATTCGGTCTACTTGCTAGAAGAACAGACAATTTAACTGACGTAATTGGCAAAAAGCAGTTGCAAGATTGGTCTAATCTCCGAGTTAATAGAGAAGTTCGAATCGTTATACTTTACCAAGACACCATCTAACAGGACCTTGAGCTCGTTTACTTGGTCGGATAGGGAACAAATTTATAATTCTGGTATGATTATGAGTTATGATTTCCGCTTCAAAATTCGATAACTACTTTGCCACTTTACTAACTCTCACTCCAACTTTCTTTAACTCTCCATGTATAGTTGCAATGACTGGAGCGATTGTCGCAAATTAAAAGCTGCACTGGAGCGGTAAGGGCACTGGATGAAGCCCATGTGTTCACAGTGTCAAGAAAAAGTAAGCTAACGACTTGGAGCGCCCATTTGATGAAAAACTGGGCCCAAGCACCCATTCTTCACCAATCTACTCAGTGGGATGTTAGAAGCCTGACTGACTGGTGCTTGAGAATTTGGGAGCTTTTCTACACATAAAAAACTTTTCGAGAATGGACATAACTTAACATACAGAACGGGTTCCGTCACAGATTCTCGGACGACAACAGCGGTTTTGCGCTATCGATTTTTATTTTACTACACTTAATCTAATGAGCATTTGGAAGATTTTTCAAGTTTCAAGAAAAAAAAAAACGTACGTCACTGCTTGAGGAACTGGATGAGCTATTTCCCTTCCTTCGTTTTAGCTTGCGGTGTTTATCACGATTTCTTATAAGTGCATCAGCTGAGTTGCCGTGCTTTCGAACAAGCTCACCGAATAGAGTCGTCCTGTCACGTAGCCTGAAAATAAATGAGAAATAAAAAAGTAAGGTCACCATGATGCAACTCTCAAAAGAAGACTTGTTACAGAACATCATATGTGAGACGCGGTAGCTTGAAGATTGATGAGAATAAAATATTTACGAATTCTCTAAGCATTACCAACTACCCACTCACAAAACGAGAGTAACAATGACCAACCTGCTTATATGATTACCCGAAAAAAATGAACAGATTCTAAGCAACCTAAACCTCAACCCATAAAATTTCTTTTTTTGAGATAATTTTAAGAAAAAAGTAAAGGATAAAAAAGGTGTGATTTTTTTTTCTATAAGGATAAAGAAATTAACTGAATGCGCTAACATACGTTATTTCATCATCGCTACTGTCGCTGCTTGTTGATCGTCTTCTTCTTGATTTTCCACTTTTTCTTCTAACCGGGGTGCGAGATCGGTCACGCCTGCTTTTTCAACAAATACATAAAAAAAAAAGAACACAGAGACTTTTGTACAATAACGTAAAACGTTATTCCAACCATGGAAACCTGGCAAAGGATGCTGTTGCTCACCTATTTCGTTTCTCTTTCTTGCCCTTCCTATCGTCTCGATCCCGCCTTTTGAAACGGTCTCTCCCATTTTGGCTTCTGTCCCGATCTCGTCGAGAACGCGAGCGTGATCTTGACCGGCGGCTAAACAAGAGCTCGACTTAAATCGTAAAAAAATTGGGACAATGCAGAGGAAATAAGACAAATAAGAATGCATCGTTAATACTGATAACCGCGATTAGTTCTTTTTTTTATTCCACAGCGCGTCATTATTACACCGCCAAAATGAAGGAAGGGTCGCGTACGTGCTCTGCTCTCTTCAGAAAAAGCAGGCCGCACGGCAAAGCCTTACGCGCAGACATGAATGACCCTTCAAAGTAGCACCCCTGACTTTTTACGTCCAATCTCCCAATCTGAACATCCAATTCAAAAAAGCTTACATCTTATCAAGAAAAAAACTCTTTCAAAGCAGATAGGGGATGAGAGTAGCCCTGGATTATAGCTAGGAGTTTCTTCGCTCAGGCCAAACAGCTACCACGCAGACAATGGCAAAATCAGGTCCTACTCAGACCTCGACAGTGTGTTTTCCAGGCTAGAACCCTTTCAAAATTTTTCTTTCATGATGTGACAGCAAATAGCACGACCTGCAGTCTTTGAAACTAAGTTGGAGTAGGCGTAAATGCCATTGCAGGCAACGATGAACTACATAAGCCGCAAATAGGAAATGAAGGAAACGAAATGGCAAAGACAAGAATACTTAGCGCAGCCAAATGGTATGCGAAGAAGGGAAGTTTAACTTATACAGCTAAGCATTACTTTTGTATGATCGAACGCGTAATTCAACTTTTTCAAAAGCACAGCTGCCCTTCCAAGTAACCTGCTGCACCATTTGGTCAGGTGGTAATTCCCAAAAAACTGGTCTCTACACTGCAACCACAATGAGCTGTTGAAAATAGGTCCAAATCAATCAAGGTACACTAAGTTTAACGCAAGAGCGGTTGCCAAGGCTTTTACGCCCTTCCCTCTACCCAAAGCCTCTTACTTATCTCAAGCTGGGATATTCGTTTACAAATAAAATGACCACACACCTGCTACCACGGTCACGTTCGAAAGGAGGTGAAGCCGACGGCGTCCGTTCTCGTTTCCTTCTTTTGTGTGATCTATGACGTGGGCTTGGCGTTCTATCCCTGTCCTTGGACCCTCTGCGTGATCTTCTCTCGTGTGATGAACTCGGCGAAATATCCATGTCTGAAAAAGAGATGAGTAACTAGTTAGAAGAAGTGTTATCAGGGAAAGAAACTCACCAGGTTGATCTCTTGAGACTCGTCTACCGTTTGATGATTTCACAGAACCCGCCGGCAGGTCGTTAGAATTGGACTCTTCACTGACCGAGTCAAAACTCATGGCCAACTTTGAAAAGAGATGTTTTTCCTCAACTAGTTAGTATACATCCAAATAGGTCCAAACGAGTTTATAGGCTGCTTCCGGGAAACACAGCCAAAAAAACACGTTTACGTATTATGGCAGGCACCTATGGATGTGTATCGATTAAATTGTGACAGGAAACTTCACCAAGTCATTTAATGAGTAGGGAAGTAGCAACAATAAGATTAGCTTGTGAAAAGTTAGAAGAGATACTTCAGAATCGCCCACTAAAAAGGAACCGTGAAAAATCCACTAAGATTGGAAAATTTACGAGGAGCCGTCGGTGACGAGAAATGATCCGGCGGACGCATTGAAGGGCTCCGCCCTCGGCGAGGTTTTCGATGCGGGACCGCTTTTGGGCGCTGTCCACCCGTGTACACGCTTTACGAAATTTGCCAAACAGCTATGAACTTTTCTAATTCCATGTATAAGCACTAAAATCTTATTATAGCTGGCAATTAGGCTGACATATCGGTATGAGGTTATGTAGGGTGGCCTCACAAAGATGGAAAAAGAGGGTAAACTGGCCTAGCTTACCCCTAGAGATCCTATCATTCAATTCAAACTTTGAGAAAAGATTTGTTAAATGAGTGAGTCGCATAGGGTATGCTGATCTCTATAGGCGATGGCACTAGCTCTAAATAAGATCCACAACAACTGATCCGTACCAATTTGCGTTCTTTCTCCCGAACGATTTGAAAACATACAGTAATCGCAAGCTATAGCAAAACAAATATATTTGAGAAATCACGATGCAACGAATCAGATGGGTTTTTTGATAATCTTCCCAAAATGTTCGATAATAGGCTACCGCTTAATTGTGCGCGGCGCGTCGTGTCTATCGCGAATGGGGCGCGGTATCTTCCTGCTGTTGCAAGCTATGCCCTTCGCCAAATTATGGGATGAGAAGTCGATAGATCTAAAGAGCGTAACTCAACAGCACCGACTCAGAAGCAGAAGGTAACGAGAAGTTATCTAGGGACGAATTACCGGGAATTCTGAGAAAAAAGCGGAATTTGCTTGAAGTTTTTCTGTGAGGATTATTTCTGATGGGCTGTGCAAATGTGGAAGGAGTTAGCTACTAAAACAGAGAACACCTAGGTAGAGTCATACCATCAAGTGGGGAGTGGCTTTTACGGAATGGTTGAAAATAACGGCGAGAAAATATAGAGAACTTATAACCCAATTACAGTGGCATGGCTTACTCTGCCAGGTGCCAGGTGAAGGCAATAAGTAGGCGGAACAACTAATGTCGGGAAATGAAGGCAAATGTCGTAACAGTTTATCTTACGGGAGTACACCTGCCAAAGGAATCGGCCCCCGGCCTGTGTGAACTGTATTGGATAAGGATAAAGGATAAAGAATAAAGTTTCTGGCGTTAATCAATCCCGTTTGAGGAATGCGCCCACGCATTCGACTTCCATTCAGAATCGTTGTGGCGTAATGAATGCGTATGTGGCCTATACAATGACTTGTGGTGACCAAACGATAAACAAGTCAGTGCTTTTATCCTCCCAGACTCGGGCTCAGGCGGATATAGATCCGGGATTCGAACCCGCGATCAAGCGTGTGTGAAGTGCGCCACTTGCCATTACACCACATCCGCCATCCAACGACAAAATATTTCGAGGGATTCTCGTTAATTCTTACCTGTAGCGTCCCTTCCCGCATCAACTTCTCGGTGTTCTATAAATGCGAGGGAGGGTATGGTGCAGTGGCAAAAATCCTACTTCCACTATATAGTGGGCTAAGTGTGTCTGTTAGTGTGCTTAAGTGTATCTGATCGGAAATTCATAACTCCTGTCCCACTGGATCTAGAGCTTCAAATTTAATAGAAGTACAGGCGGCAGGATCGGAGCACTTATGATGGGTGAAAAGAACGGGCTACGCCCACAAGGGACAGGGATTTGTGCAATGTAAATGTTTGGACGGAATTTCATAACTCCCATCCCTTTGGACCTAGAACGTTCAAACTTGTTAGGAATACTGGGGCAGGATGGGTACACTTGTGGTGGGTGAAAGGAACGGACTCCACCCGCAGTGGGCGGGGTTTTAGCGGGAAATCATAACCCCGTCCCTGTGGACATAAAGCATCCAAATTTGATAGAAATACTGGCGGCAGGNTGAAATCACTTATGACAGGACTCGACTGCGGGCGAGGCGTGCGTGAAAATCAGCAGTGTGGACCTGAGGCTTTCAAATTTGCTAAGACTAAAGACGGGAGTATGGAAATGCTGATAGGAGGTGGCATGACTTAACTCCGCTTACAGGAGGTGGGACGTGCGCGAAAACTGTTAATTTGGACCTGAGGCGATCTAATTGAATTGAGTGCAGCCGGCATAATCGAGACACCGACTGTAGGTAGTAGAAAGTAACTGAAGTAGATACAGCCCGTGGAGGTGTAGAAGGAATGTAGGGAGCGGACCAGCTAGGAAGCGAGCGTATTTTGAAAGAAAACAAGCAGTACGGAATAGGAGGAAATGGATCCAACGCACGAAGAATCCCGGCGTTAGCCGAGCGATCTGGCTGGAGTAAAATATACCAATATCATACATGCATAGGCAGGGCGTAGACCCCCTGATCGATCCTTGCCCAAGCTATCCGAGCCTTTTATCCTTCTGGGATCGCTTAGTTAGTACCATATTCGTCTGGGAGGATAAAAGCGCTGAATGCCTGGTTACCGTTGTCACTGTATAGGCTGCACACACATTTAATGAGCCACTACGTTCCCAACTTGAAATCGGATGCAGAAGTGCATTCCAAGAACAGAACCGATCAAAGGACAGTTCACGATAAATTTAGAGTATCTAATTTTTGACGAATAATGGAAGTGATAGCCCAGACTGGTGCAAATCAGGTGAAGAAAGCGCAAAAATCGGCGTATGCAGATAAATATAAGGCTTTAGAAAAGTGGTAAATTAGGGGTTGGACGGGAATGTGACGACAGAAATTGCATTGAAGGTATTCGGACGAGCTATTCCAATGTATATGCCATTGCGTACAGCTGGCTACAGTAAGCTGCCTCCGTACAAGGTGTGGGTCACGGTGCGAACATTGTAACCTCTCCAGCTTTTACAACGCTCAACAACTAGTCTGCTTTGTATGTGCACGTCGGTTAAGCCAATTTCGGGGCCCTTATTACGCCCTTCTTGGCCGTTTTTCAACCCAACAGCGTCCCTGAGGCTATCTTTGGGGGTTACAAATCCATAAAATTGAGAAATCACAGGAATCAACGGTCCCTTCAATGACGACAACTCTATCCTTCACTTCATACGCAGAGGGCCCACTTCAATGTTACATATGAAATATGCAAGACCTTTGCCATGAAAAAGCCATTTTCTTCAATACCGGAAGCTCACCTTGACCAGCGGTGTGAATAAGGAACTAGCCTAACCCAACTGGTATGCTGTGCCCGTGAAAATCAAGCAATGTTGAGTAATCGTCCCTAAACTCGAAAACCGCGACTACGTTATTTGCTCTGACCTTGAAATAATTGTGTTGAAGAATCGCTCAGATGAAACCCCTTAATCAGATTTCTTTTGGATTTTGTGGATAAATAGATTATCTCAGAATCCCGAGGAACGAAATATCGAGCACTCCACGCAAAATCTTATCTAATATTAAGACCAGCAACGGCTTAACATCTGGTCAGATATCATTCCATGACTGCCTACACGGCTTTAGACAATGCAAAATAAGGGGGAGGTTGAGGGTAGTAGGAGGCATGTAATTCTTTTCAAAGGAAGTTGATCATGAGTATGGGCAGAGTAAGGGGAGACCACTAGAAGTCGATAGTTTTCCTCTTCCGCCAGAATCTCCAGGTAATATGCCAAAGTCCATGGAAATAAGTAAGAGTGATTGGGTCGCAAAACTGTGAGGAAGTGAAAATCTGACATTCCTCTGGAACCAAAATTCTGGGGTTCTGTATGCTAAACTGAGAGTCCAAAAAAACATTCAATTCAAAAATTCAATTAATTTATATTATTACTATCGATATTTGAATTCACGACTCATCACTGAATAAGCCGTCGTCATCATCTGAATAATACCTCTGGCTTACCACGATGCTTGATCCCGTAGGCATTAGTTTCCGATGAACAATGTTCTTCGGCCTAAAGCCGAAATCTCCTGATTTCAAGGTCTCGTATAAAGTCGCCAATTTAAGCTCATTTACCATTCTTATCACACTACCCAATGGAGGGTGGAGTGTGGAGAGGAGGGGTCAAGGGTGGAGAAGCGCCAACTGGCTGGAGAGTTTTTCCAGTTGATAAATAATAGCTTAACCAAGTCTACTTCCGTATTAGATTGTGTGAAAAAAGCCTGTGGGAAGTCTTACAAAAAATACATTTACCCTGCGACCTCGCTTATTCAACCATAAAATGGTTGAACTGTATACCCATATTCAACACATACCCCTCAACGAGTTCGAATCCGGAAACCCAGAACACTGAAACCTTTCCCAAGTATTTGGCGTTGAAGCCCTTTCCTCTACAAGGTATTCTGGGCACACAGCGTTCCAACGGGCATTATTCACTTTAGGAATGGTCTTTGAGACTTCTTATTGTAAAATAGTGACCCCCCCAACGATAGCGCAAGGGACCTTGTCGGATCGAAATACGGCTAAAATAGGGCGTAATAAGGGCCCCCAAAATTGGCTTAGCCGACGTACACACCTAAGTTGGGCAAATTTTTTTCTTTTTCTTTCGTAGAGATTGCCCATTCTTACCTGCAACTTCTGTTGTCTCATACTCGTCCAGCCCCTAATTTTACTTTGTCGTCAAAGCCTTATATTCCTCTGAATACAATGATTTTGCGTTTTCTTCGCCACTTTTGCACTATTCTGAACTATCGCTTCCACTACTCTTCTGGAATTAGGAACCCTAATATTATCGTGAACTGTGCCTTAAATTTCGATCCGGTCGATCAATTGCGATATCATGAAATCTTCCGATGTTTTGTGCGCATACAAGTGAATGGCATCCTCTTGAAGTATTTCTATAGAAGCCTTGTGAGCATCATAGGAGAACTCTAAACTATTGTAAAATTTTCAGCTGATATGTACATTCCGCACAACCCCTGATACTTACATATATTGGCTTGGGTGTGAGAGAGAGGCTACGACCGTTTGCCTGATTCGGGGACTGATTCGATGTTATCACTACAATACATTATATCAGTCAGATCGCCTCTGACAGGGGCCCTACATCTTGTGATGATGTCGGATTGTCCCGCTGGCTTAGGGCAACTCAGTCTTTTCACTACAGCTGCTATATATAATATATAACAAAACTTTATTGGGTTTGCATTTTGACCTTTCAAACATAAAGGCACAGTTCACGAAAAATGGTTTCGGAGATTTGCAAATGGTTTGTATTCGACGGCCCCTCTGCTACCAATCGTGCAGGAGTGAGGTCGGAAAACGGTCTGGATAGGGCACAATAAGGGGCCGGAGAGTGAGCCACGGTCGCCCCCCGCCCCTCGCTAGG